>LGRX02026056.1:0-33410 GCA_001247695.2 Cymbomonas tetramitiformis | reverse complement strand
GAGAGGTGCGAGGGTGTTGATCGCGTTGATTTGGCAACGGGACGCTGATTTGGCAGCGCATCCTGAAATTTTCAGGAAATCAACGGGTTGCTGATTTGGCAGCGCGAGGTGTGAACTTCAGGTGAAACGGGGCGGAACAAGCGGTGCGCGCGTCTCGGGTGATACACGTGTTTCAGGCAACAGGCGCATTGCAGCAAATCGAGCATTTCAGGCGATGCGCACATTTCGCGCGAAGCGCTCCTTCCAGGCAAACATGCCTTTCAGGCGACAGGCGCAATCCTGGTGATGCGCGCCATCCGAGCGAAACGCGCCTTTCAGACGGTGTGTGCCTTTCAGGCGATGCGCGCCACTCAGGCGAATCAAGCGTTTCAGGCGAGGCGCGAACTTTGCAGCGAAACGAGCATTTCAGGCGATACACGCGTTTCATCGATATGCGCATTTCAGGCAAACGCGCCTTTCAGAGCGGAACGCGCATTTCAGGGCGAACGCGCCTTTCAGGGCGGAACACGCATTTCAGGGCGGACAGGGCGGAACGTGCCTTTCAGGGCGGAACGCGCCTTTCAGGGCAGAACGCGCCTTTGTCAGGCCTTTCATGTGAGGGCAAGAGTCAGGAGTCAGGAGTCAGGGAAATGGAGACAGGGGGTATAAGAGTGAGTAGGGAAGAGCGCGCTTGCGGAGTCGGCGAGTCACTGCTGCCGGTGGGCTGCGAGCTTGAGGGTGACGTGCGTTTGTTGTGGGTTGATACCCACCAGTGAAGTTGGTTTCGTGGACCTGCACACCAAACCATACAGAGCCTCCCCCAACCCGAAAAGGCAAGGAAAGGAGCACAGCCGCTTTGGCCCGGAGGAATGGCTGGAAGGGCCGAAAGCAGGTGTCGCAGTTGGCATGGCACTGAAAGGTCGCAGAACTGCGCAAAGCTGGCGTCTCAGGCGCCATGGCTGCGAAGCACTTAAGGCTACCGAGTTACCGGTAAGCGGAAATTTGCCTCGGTAATACCGGTAATTTTACCGGTAATACCAGTGGAAGTATTACCTGGTAACAGATAATTATAGGCTTAAGTATGGGAGTTTGAAAACGTTCTTGGTAATACCGGTAATTTTACCGGTAATACCAATGGAAGTATTACCACCCGAATTTTACCCGGCAGCCTTAGAAGCACTGTACCCCTGCTAAAGAGTCAAAACAGAAGCACCCTCAACAAAAGTTGCTGACCCAATCTGCTACAAAGTTTGAAAACCAATGTCAGGCATGCACAAGCTGGCCTGAAGTGCACTGAGCCTATGGCTGCCGTGTCACTCCGTGTGCGAGCCTGGTGCCATCACATAGGAGTTCACACACAAGTGACAACAAAGGGAGATCCGAGGAATTTTTCAAAACCAACGAAGAGGTTCGGCACCCTGTTAGGTGATACCGTTCCAGCAGAACGAAACAACACTTTGCAATTGGGCATTCACTGCGGCTCTCGTGCCGTGCGCCCAGGTCGCAGCACGAGCGGCTCCTGTGGTGAATGCCCCCAACCTGCCACAAGGCCAAGTTGGTGCCCTTCGAGCAACCAAGCACAAGTTCCCGTCGACAATTATGAAAGAAACTACGGGCAAAGGCGTGCTTCGAGCACACGCATGGCAAAAAGGCATGGGTCAGGTGTCCAGACCCGAGCTGGCGCGTCGCCAACCATGAATTCCCACAACCTGTCATACAGGCCCGTCGGGGAATTCACCGTAGCCAACGCCCACAAGGGTCGGATTCACAAATACAAACACAATGAAAACTGAAGGAAAGACATTCGGCTGCAATGCTGCCAAAAGGTTGCAGTCGGGTGTTTTGACTCGCGCTGACGCGCCGTAAGCCGTGAATTCCCACAACCTGTCACACAGGTCCGTTCGGGGAATTCAACGTTGCCACAGCCTGCGCAGGTCGAATTCACAAAAGTTAACATCATACAAACTGTGGGAAAAACATGGGTTCGGCTACAACCTCGTCAAACGGCAAAAGCCAGGAGTCACGGCTCGAGTTAGCGCGGCTACGGTTGTGCATTCCCAAACGCCGGTCACATACGCCGGTTCGAGCATATTCGGCAAGCAAGCCCTGCGAGGTTCGAATTCGCAAAGCCAATGGTGCAAAATATGGTGCAAACAGGCCGGGCGCATCGTGCACACACGTGAATACCGCTGAGAGTGACTGTGACGGCTCGCCGTCGCGGGTGTGAATTTATGACAACCGCAGCTTCGGGCTATCTCGCCGCTAGGCACTCAACGGGGAAAATGCCCCTCTGTGGGAATTCACGAGCGTGTCCTGAATTCGCGAACGTTTTCGGACAGCTGCGGATCTCCACCGCTGCGGAACAGCGATACGCGTGTCTATTGCTGTGCTACGTACAACATGTCAGGCGGCAACGCGCTTCTGCCACGCCGGCTCGTAGATTCGCAAAACGGGCGCGGGTCTAACTTGCACTCGCAGACTGTAGATTCAGGCTCAGATGGAAGCATGAAAAGCAGAAAGGCAAACGAGCAACGCAGGGGGCAATTCACAGATAAAACAAGCACAACGGCGCGACTTCGCACATACATCAGAGTGGCGTGCCGGCACTCTGGGGATCCGAACCAGACTCTTACAAACTGCTAGTGACAAAGCTCTCATGTGGATTCGAAGTATATGTATGCAAATATCACATTTAATACTAGGCCACAAGAGGCAAATATCACTATACCGTAGAATGGTTTTGAAAGGTTCGGATCTAACTTTTCGAAAGCAGAGCTAGCTAAATACTCAAGCGAGCATAGTGAAAGTCCGTGAATGCCATTGTCGTTTCGGATGCCCTGTGACCATTGGCTCCCAGTGACAGCGGCGTTTGGTGTCAACGCGCGCTTGCGTTTGCCCTGTCATGCATTGCCGAGATGTCATGTGTGGTCGTGTCGTGATGTCACTTCGCGAGATGTCGTGCTCGACGCTCTGCGGTTCTCGCGGATCGGCACGGGCTGGTCGCGGCGACGTCGATGTAGCGCTTGGCGAGGCGTCGTGCATGATTTAAACTGGGAGGGCGATCTGAGCAGGAGGGTGAACGTGATATGCTCCGGGCGCTCGAGCGGACAATGAACTGGGGTAGGACCGTGACTGAGGGGGGAATGACAGTTACTGAAAAAGGGGGTCATGGCTGGGGCGTTTGCTGTCGGCTGAGACGGGCGCGATGGGGGCAACTGCGGTGGGGTCTGACACGGGCTGCCGTAGCGTGACTGAATATGGGGGTTGTGACAGGCCTTTCAGGGGTACCCGAGGGACCCCTTCTAAGCGTGTTCATAGTTGTGACAAAACATCAAGCAGACCGCGAGAGATGTTAGGGCGGAGAACCCAAAACCCATTGGTGGTCTGCCGCATCCCAAGGCCTGCCTCGGTGGCAGAAGACACTCGTCGTCACCCTCGGAGTCGTCTGCGACTGATACCGAGTCCACGGGCGCAACGGTCCCCATGTTGTGCATTGCGAGGGTCGGCTCCGGCCCCGTGAGGTCCAAGTCGACCGCGAACTTGTCCATGAAGGACATGTGCGGCTCGTGTGCGTGCAACGCGCTGACGGGGTACATCCCCTCGTCGGACACCACCGACTGCGGAGCGGAGGGCGGTGCCGGCGGTGGTGGTACGATAATAATAATAATAAAACATTTACGTCGATGAGTAAGGCAACGCCTTCGGAACGATCTACTCGAGTATGTTCCCCTCATACATGACAGTCTGCAAGGCAGGAAGCATTCCACAGAGCATGGAAGCGTGGGTGACAAGGCACTAATGTGAGCGTGTCTGCCACCAGCGTCGGAAAAAAAAGTGGTACGACCGGAGCGTCGTCACGGACCTCCGCATGGACCTTGAAGCTGTTGATGTTCGTAGCACCACCAACCGCGCAAACCCCGAGGCGGGTGTCAGCGGGCTGGCGGTACCCCAGATACTCGTCGATGGTGTCGGGCACCCGCTCCTCGGCGATAGCGAAGGAGAAGGCGGAGGCGGCGTCGTAGAGCTCCGGCTTGCCGTCTGCAATGTAGCAGACGGCGTCGAAACGTGCGGCGTCGTCGTCGTCCATGGCGCTCTGGAACATCATGGCGAGCACGTCGTTCTCGCTGTCCGCAATGCCGAAACCGTGTGCGCCAACATGTCCGCGTGGCCCGCCGTTCGGGCAGTCTCGATGCCAATGCTTCTCCGCCGTAGCGGAGCATGCCGGGTGCCGGCACAAAGGAACGAACGTACCGGTGGGCTTGTGGAAAGCCATCTTCCCCGAAGACTTCCCACGGAAGTTCCGCGGGAAGTTGCCGTGCTCGGGAAGGGGCTTCGCCGCGAAGCGGACGCCGTCACCATGTCCACCGCGTCCGATGGCGTTCGGCTTCTTGTCGTTGCGGGGCGTGTAGCCCTTCGTGTCGTCGAGACGGTTGTGGAGGGCCTTGATCTCCTTCTTCATGTCGTAGAGCTGGTCGCGGAGCTCGCTGAAGACGGTCTTGTAGTCCTCGTCGTCGCCCTGCCCAGCCAGGGTGAGGGCGGAGAATGTGCGCGTAGCAGGCGGGACGTGCGAATCCGTCCCGTTTTGTGCGTAGCACTCACGGGTCCATTGCTGAATGGTGGCAAGGGACTCCGCCGCACGTTGGTCGTGCAACAGGAGCCGGTTGACGACCGGGGCGTAGAAAACCGGGTCGAGGGACTTGATGACCAAGGACTTGACCTCCATGTCGTCGAGGGTGCTCTTCCGTCGAGCGGACCGAAGAGCGGCGTTGAAGGCGGCGATAGCCCGCGACGGGTCGAACTGGTTGATCTTGATGGCCAGAAGGTCTGCGGCGCCCTAAAAGGGTCCGCCGGAATCCAGAAGCATTTTGGCGATCTCCAGTAACACCCGTTTCCCATCAAACGGGTGTGTCTCCGCCGAAGACTCCATCCAGTCTGCCGCAGGCGACACCGGAGCGACGATGAATTCCAGTGTCGAAAATAGAAGTTTGTTCGCCTCGGCGCGAACGGGCAGCGTGGCATCCTCCAGGTCGAACAGAGAGGAAAACGCGGACTCCTCAGTGACGAAAATGTCCCGTAATGCCAGTACCAGACGGGCGAAAACGGAGCCGACGTTCGATTCCGTACCATCAAAACGTCCATGTTTGTCGTCGTACACCTTCTTGATGACGAGCTTGGCGGCACGCTCGTCGAAGGATTCCTTCGCCAGACGTTTGACCGCGTCGAGGAACAGTGCCCCTACCGATTGGGCAGCCGGTGCAGCCGCAACCGTAGGAGTGGCCGGTGTGGTTGCATGCCTGGCTGCGGCATCGTCGAAAATGGTAACTAGTGAGCGGCGTGCGGCCGCATTGTGTGATCTCGTAGAGGTACCCATGATGAAATGACTGTAGAGACAGGGTGAGGTGGAAAATGCGAGGTGAGGCTAACGGTGCGGGCGACGGCTAGCGAGTTGCGGCGGGTCGTCGAGGGTAAATCGGGGAAACAGCAAATTTCACGCGGTCGTGTGGGACGAAAGGACGTGATCCATGTCGGACGGTGTACTAGCGACCAGAAACAACAAAATCCAGCCCAACGACACTGCACGGAAAATAAGCTGCCGAACGCGCACCCCAATCATGTCCAATCAACCGCGCGTCCGTAACTGAGCCATACCGCCCACACCGAAAACCTCTCCAACGCGGGTCCCTCACCCCATCTCAAGCGTCGGTGTTTAGCCAATCATGGCCAAAGTCGCAGTGTAAAATTAAGCGTGCGTGGTACCAGACCTGCTGAATATATCAGCTGGACTGTATATTCGGTGTGACTGGTACAGTAATCAGAATAGATGATCGGGGAGAATACTCAGTCTTCCCGTTATATGTTCGGGGTCTAGGGTTCCGGGACCGGTGACAGTCATACATCACCCTAACTATAGGAATGACAGTCGGGCCGTCACTTCCAGCAAAAATGCTATAAGGTGGTGGTCCTTGTGGAAGGACCATCGCTTTTACGACGACTTTTGCAAAAACATACCCTCGAAGCGTGCCGTCTAAAAATACAATTAAGGCCACCTATGGGTTGTCCAAATAGGAAAAATAGCATTATTTAACTCATGAATATGATGCGTGGTTGTCGTATATGCTTGAAATAGTCGATTTCGTGACCTATGTCCGACCATTACGCACTAGCTAGTCCTTGTGGGAGGACTTTGAATTTGGGCAGTAACCATGTGTGTTTTCTGTCACTTTCTGCATAATATATATATATTCATTATATATATATATATCCTGATCATCCTTTTCATAAGGTTATGGGCCCACCACGCTTCCACCACCGCCTCGTATCCATTTACAAAATGATTGACACGCCTTGCAATATCGGAAAACCGAATTTTGAACGCCCTTTGAAATATCCTTGTAGAGTCTTAGTACCGCGGCTAAGAACACATATAGTAAAAACTGCACGAGAGCATATGCACATGTGGGGTTCTTGATTGTTTCGCTTACTCGCATATTCATGGTATCATGGATGCGGCATCCGGAGCACCCCTTGTCCCCTTCTTCTTGGACGTCCCACCCTCACTCCCGGTTTTCAGAGCACACCCGCCGGCTTTGGTATTGCCATGGGCTTACGCCAAACTTTGGTGGGCTTGAGGGGGTGGGGGTGGCGGTTGATGGGAGGGGGGCGGAGCAGGGGGTGCTGACCATCATGAGCGGAGGTTACCAATTTGACAGAGTTAGTCTCGACCAGTGATAGGGATTGGTGGTCATATGGCTATGCTGTAGAATTAGCTTAGTCGGATTCCATTTCATTAAGTGCTCCGCCGGGGAACTTTTAGGGATAGGGACTGCCCTTGACCTTGTATGGTAGCCGGGGGCGATTTGGCTCCCCGGGGGTAATTTAATCTAAGTCATTGTCACGACCTAGTGGAGATCTTTAGATCGACGAGCCTAGTATAGGGTTAGGGTTAGCCTTTTTTGAGTGGCGAGAAGGGCAAGAAGCGGAAAAAGAAAGCACAAACGCCAAACCTCACCCTCCTGTGTACAGAACAATAGCGGTTTGTGGTTTGTAGGTTTTGTGTTTCTGGTTGCGGAGAATTATTGAAATCATCTTGAAACCGTTCGATTTAGATATCGGAAGAGTCTATTGCAGCCGAGGCTTTTACGATCAATGTGGTCTCAGACAATATTTGACCCTGGTGCTTTGTGGGGAAGCGCAACTTGGAGTAAGCATGAGAAGTGCTTTGATTTTGTACTCTTGTTTCTGAAGAATCCTATCGCTCGCATGTTTAACCGTTGTCCATGGGACGAAACACCTGGCAGGTCTGCCATGAAAGCTTTCCCGCAAGCCCAGTTCCGCGTTAGCTGGAAACCTTTCTTCCTGGACCCAAGCATACCTGTCGAAGGAGAATGGTGCATCCCTGATCGCTTTCAAATCGCTTTCATCATTTTTCAACACAAATTTTGCCTCTGCCCTTGAACGTCAGGCTTGATATGCACACTATCACCTAAGATTGACGACCGTTGAAGAGTGGTGTATCGGTTTTCAGTGGCAAGTGTGTGGAGCGGCACAGGTTGGATGACTATATCCTGCGGGTGTACGGGCGAAAAATGGACCTCTCCACTTCGGACCACCCCCTTAACCAGGCCGGTTCAAAAGCGGGAATCACTTTCGCGTACCCACGTCTCGTCGTTAACACCATGAAGAGTCACCGTCTTGTGGAATATGCCGGCATTCAAGGCGCAGATTTCCAGGACAAGGTGTGCTAAGGCAAAATTGTATACCTATTGGATACGGACGCGTTGTGTAACACATCTGAACTCCATATTTACTCAGAGAGGATCGTTTTGAAACCCCAAGGAAAAATTGATAGGGCCCTCAAAGCGTGGGTTTTTAATTGTGCACATATCTGGAAGGCCAAACTTCCGGCCAAATGTGAACATCCCGAGAAGTGCAAGACGCCATCTTCTGCGCTCTTGTGGTTGTTGAATTGACGAGGCGTCCTACCGTACCTTCGGCGGAGACTCAGGTGATCGAGCTGCTCTTTTCTCGCTACTTCGAAAACCTCGAAGACATCAGCAGCTCTGACGTCCTTATCAAGGTGCCGCAACTCGCCTCGCCTCCGCGTTCCTTGCTGAGCCTTCGCCAGATATTGAATCCTATTGATTGGGTTGTCCCAAGATGTTTTCGGCGTCATCTTGTTAGTTAGATGACAATTCCCATCAGCCATCCGAGCGCCTCTTTCAGCTATCTCGGCGAGACGAGTCGCGCGGAAGAGGCTTCAGTTGCAATTGTATTACACGTCCTCGGTCGGCGTCACTAGCGCTGTGTCTTGTGCGAAGTGGCCGCGAGTTTTTTCCGATGCTCGAGAGGCACGGGTGCGTCTCATGGACATGGTGGAAGGTTTGATGTGGATGGCAGATAGCGGAGGACGCGGGGTTGAACGGGGCGCAAACTCTTGAGTTCTTGAAGACAGAGCAGTACAAAAGCGAAGTGGCGCAACAGTACGAGGCCGCGAAGAGGATGCGGATTAGCGGTTAGGCGGGCCCGGATAGCCCGGGTCCTCGCGCAGTGTTCCACTCCTGCCCAGTGGGGTTTAGGACATTCACCAACGAGTGCCTCACTTTGCTGCAAACCATCGAGCTTTGGGAAATGCGGTTGCCTTTGGTATCATTTGAATCCTAGCACCCATAGTTTTACGAGTTTTTTTACAACTGTGGCTTGCACGCACCTCCCCGCTATCCTATGCTCGCAAGCCTACAACCTCATTGCACAGTCATGAGTCTTTCTTCGTTTTCTTTGACAAAGCACAACTACATGGGTCTGGTGTGGCATCGTGTAAAGTGGTTTCTGAGGGGGTTTGGTGGTTGTGGCAGGGGTGCCCCACTTCATTATTTCCAAAGGCACCAAAGGTGCGCTCCGCTGCCATGATCAGCTTGGAATCTCGTACGATGATAGGCTTCGTGCAAAGAATATCGGAGTGTAATTGAGTGCTCTGCCCTCAAGACAGGGAGGAAGATTCAGCTCTCTGGCGGCCAACCAGTTGCAGCGTTCAAGGTGCTTTCTCTTCAAAAGATGCATGTGTACTTTTGCAAGCCTCTGATTTCCCCTCGTCTCTAAAGCTAATTACACTTTCTGAAGTACGTAGGCCTCTCTTTCATATCACAGACCAGTGTATCTCCAGACAAGTTCACAGATTTGCACCGTTTTATCCTTGCGGTCGATACGAACCATGTTTATTCATGTTGTGGATTCCTGTGCAGGAAGCTTTCGAGGAACTTGGTGAGAGATAAGCGTTCAGTCTGATAACTTGTGCTCACGTCTTTTCAAGTAACCGTCAGAACGTAGAATTCGTTGGCTTGAGCACAGGATGTATGGATATATATATGGCTTGAGCGTAGGTGCATGATGATGCTTATTCTTGAAATGCAAAATGAAAAGTAGGATAGGTGGAGACTAAACAGCGCACACGATAAGCGATGTATGTAGCATACTCGATAAGTCAATTTGCAAGTGGATCCGCTTAAACTGGCGCGTCGGACTACTTTGGGCAGTTTTCGCGGAGGAGTTCTGGAGTGCAATCACAATTGTCTCCCATAGGTCGGATGGGAATGCATCGACATGGAAACTTACTGGCGTAAGGAACTGACTTAGGGCGGGACCTGGGGGAGTTGGCAATGGGGTTGACACCCCTCTCGCGACACCCCCTATAACCTCCGAACGTTTTTTGCCTTATAGGCACGTCAAGTTACAGTATCGATCGTTACCACTTGGAGCCACAACTATAGTCCAACCGGGAATTGCCGGTCAGTTAGCTGTAGAGGTGAGCTTAATTCAGAACTTGTTTTCGCTTGCTCCGCTTGAGCAACCACAACAGCTCACACCCCGATTGTTTTATGGAAGTCATCGTAGTTTGCAGGTGTACTGGCGAGAGTCCCCCCCCCTGCGCAACTGTAATGATGCACCCGTGAGAGTCTCACCTCTCGTCAACATGATCAGTTCATGAGCATATCGCTACTTTGCTATTTTTCTCCATGTTTAACATGTAGCAAATCCTCAGCGGGAGGAATAATAATCCCTGTCGCTACTTTTGGAAGTTTCGAAATTTCAAAATTCGCGCCATCCCACAACGAGATGCATGGTCCGCCGAAAAGTCTGTGCAAATTATGTTTGAAAATATATCATATATGAGAAGATATTTCAGCGGACGCTTCCCTCATCCGGTGTGCAGGCTTGCTTGCAAGCGAGCACGCAGATGAGGGGAGAAACCCTAGCTGAAACGTGAAGACGGTTGACATCCGCGTTTCCGCTAGAGCTAAGAGCGCAGTCTCGAATGCTCAACACGTTGTTATTTAGTATGCATATATGATGTGCGGGATATGCGGATTGTGTGCGTTATGCGTCCCTGCTGGGCGTTAGTCGAGATGGCTGGCTAGATTCACGCCCACCACCCCCTCTCACATACTCACAACCACCGTCCATAATCCTGAATATTTCCGAACGGATCTTGCCCGACCAAAACATATGTTGTTCCTAACAATAATTAGAAAGTATGTGCAACGTGATGTTGTGTTTAGAAGACGGGAAATTGCAGCAGCGGGACTTGACGCAGTGTGCGTTCAACTAGCGGAAGTCCATCACTAGACCCCACGTGTTCGTCCCCGGCTTCGGCACCAGGAACACTCGAGATACGTGTCGTCGCCTCCTTGCTCGCACCCATGCGCCCGTTTTGAGACACCGCTCGGTCTCTGCGGTCATCCACTCCAGCTGCGGAGGGGTGGCGTCGCCCAACGACACTCCGTGATCGAAAGGTAGAGGCGCCTTGTCGACCCAGCGCAGCTTTACCCCTTTGCTGATCCACTGCATCACCTCTGAGTTCGCGCCAGCTGCGCCATGCCCCCCCTCTGCTCCGCACCCTTTCCTGCCGGCTGGGCTCTTTCTGTTGGACGCCCGGAGGGGCGGAAGGCGTCCAATATGTCCGTGATCAGAAAGTTAGGTCTGGGCTTGGGCGCCTCGCCCATCCAAGCCCTGACCCTTTACCTCCCTTGCCGCTGCCGCGGCCACCTTCACCTTTTCCAGCGCCACCGCCCGCTGCGCCTTTGCCTTTGCCTCCTTGACGGTCACGAAAAGTCGAAACTTTGGCGCTGGCCTTGACGTGCGTGTTCATGATGTGCTTCGCCTTCGTGGTGTCGAACTCCTGCTGGAACAGTCACACCGCTTGCTTTGTGACTCTTCCTATAGTAGTGTGTATGACTGTCACCCGAACCCGAACCCTAACTGTTTATGCCCGTTATATCGGGTTAACTTATCAACTTTATCACATTTCTGAGAAAACTTCACTGAGTGTATATATCCCGAGTCCTAGGGGTATATCCAACAGGTTTGGCCCCACTCACTCTTTATTTAGACACTGCGTAGTTTGGCCATGTCAGGCTAAACACCGACGCTTGAGATGGAGTGAGGGGCTCCACTAGAGGCGCGGCGGAGCGGTATGGCCTAGTTACATGACTGGTTGATTGGACTTGCGGAGAGCTCGGGCTCGTGGCTGCTTCATTTTCCCGTACTACGCGTTGGTAGACGTTGGAATTTTGGTCGGATCCGACACCAAGTTCCTTGGCCGCGTTGTTAGATCCACATGCACGTTTGGGGAAACTTTTACGCCGCAGCTTTCCTTCTTTTCCTCGACAACCGCCTTACCACTTTTGGCCGCCGCTCCTTCCGTTCCTCGCCGCATTTACCCTCACTTCGTCTCTATAGTCTTCTACATCATGGTTGCGACTAGATTGACCTCAAGTATGGCGTCACGCCGACGCTCGCTAGCTACAATTTTCGACTCCGCTGCCGCACGTAATTCCGTCACGCCGGCTACGCCGGCGCCCGCTGGTGCGCCAGCTGCGAACTCCGCCCAAGCCGTTTTCTTGGCGGGTGTTCGCTCGCTCACGCGTGAGCGCTTCGACGAGAGCGTGGCGAAGCACGTCATCCGAAAATGCTTTCCAGACAAGCATGACCGGTTTACGGGTACGGAGTCGAACGCTCAGGTGCTCCTCAGTCTCCAAGCTGGTGCCTGCTCTCCAGGAGGCATTCGAGGCCGAGGACGCGCTGTTTGCCCCTATGTTCGACTTGGAGGACTCCACGTTGGCCGTGCGACCCGAAGCCAACAAGCTCCTCTTCTCAACTCTCGAGCTCATCGTGTCTCCCGCCTCTCCAGCGGGTGACTGGCTCGAGGCATCTGCGACCTTGCACCCTCTGGACGGCAAGCGGGCCCTGCTGGAGCTCACAAGGCGTCTGCTGGACTCCGGTGCACCCTTCCAGGGGACATCGGACCTCCTTGGCGTCCGTTTTAAGGCCCACACCGATCCGTCCGAGTCCATCACGGACTTCAACGCGGCCTTACGGTCCGCCAAGAGGCGCAACACCCTCGACGATGACGAGGTGAAGGAGCTCTTCCTCGCCGCGTTGGACCCTGCTTTCTACGCGCCGGTGGTGTCGAGGCTCTTCACCCACCAGCAACGGGCGGCCGTGGACCTTCTTACCATTCAACAATGGGTCCTCGAGTGCTACGCCCGACACGTGGCAGCCGGTACGCACACTGCCTCGTTCGCCCTGTCCGCAGCGGCCGTGGCCACTGACGGCGACACCTCGCAGCTGTCCGACCTCACGGCCATCATCCTCGACGTGAAGCGGCAGCTGAAGGTGCTCACGGACAAGGTCAACGGGCGGGGTTTTACCCCGCGGGCGGACAAGAACAAGATCGGCAACGGGGGAGGCGGCTCCGGTGTTCGTTTTGCAGCAGGTGACCTCCCGACGGGAGGGAACTGGCCGCAGTCGCAGGTGAGGAAGCGCGTTGCCTTTCACAAAGGCAGCGGCGACTTCATTCCATTCTGCCAAAATTCAACGTGCAAGAAGGACGAGGCCCGCCACTGGCACCGCGACTGCCCGAACGGCGGCAAGCACGGCGCTGGGGGAAGCTTCCACAGCTTCTCCCTCGGTGACATCGAGAACGACTTGCTGGCGGAGCAGTTTCAGACGGCCATGGACGAGCACGACGGCGAGCGGTTCGATGCGCTCTGCCTTCTGGCGGGGGGCAAGCCGGAGATGCTCGACGGCGTTTCGGCGTGTTCCTTCGGGATCGAGCCGGAGCGGGAAGACGGTGCGTTGCAGGAATTCCTGCCCTACTGCCAGCCTGCCACCCACATGGGCGGCTTCACGGTCGGTGGTGTCGAGAGCGGGATCTCGGCTGCCGCGTGCACGCATGTCCGCGAGGACGCACCGCCGGCGCCACCGCCGGCGGCAATCACGCATGTTTGCCCGGACGAGTCGGGGGCGTCCGACGCCGATGACATGATGCCGGTGGACCCCATGCACGCGCACGAGCCCGACCTCTGCTTTGCGGACCGGATCGCGCGGATGGGGGGACTCTCGATCACGGCTGAGGGCAAGGACTTGGCGATGCGGTACATGCACGCCGGGTCGGAGACCGACTCTTGCGACGGCGACGCGGACGGGTCTGCAGCTGGGTATGACCCTATTGACGGTGAGGATGCGGTCCCGCAGCCTCTAACATCTCGTCGGGGATGCGGTGCACCGCCTTGGGGGTTTGGCCGCTCTTCGGCGATTGCGGTGATGGTGTGTGCTCTCTTCTGTGTTTGCGCCACCGCGGCGCCAATCTCGGCTGCCACTCTTGGCGAGGCATGTGCACCGGACCACACCGGCCTGGAGGTCGGTGGTGCTGCCGAGGCGACCACCAGCGAGCCTGCATTCACTTCTGCGGCACCGGTTGCTATTCCACCGCGCCGGCACGGCCGGCACCGTGCTCGGCAAGGCCTTCACAATGCACCAATCGGGCTTTACATCCCGGTACCTCCACTCCCGGTCCCGCCCGCTTCACCGCTGTATTGGGATGCACCACCGTCACCGGACTACTCACCGGGACCGACTACTGACGAGGAGGACGGGGAGGATCCCTCGCACGACGATCGAGACCTTTCAGATTTCTTCTGGAGCTCTACGAATGATTCAATCACGGCATCGACATCTTCAATTCACGGCACCATGACTGTGCTGCGGGCCGGCACAGCAGTGCCACCGCCAACTAGTGGCTAGGAAGTTAATCATGCCGCTCCTGCACAGTGAGATTGACCGTAGCTGTATGTGCAGAGGGGTCCGATCACGGACCGGTTTCGGATTTACAACTCTTGACTGGGAACCGCCCTGCCAGAAAGGACAGGCCTTCCCTTGGGACTCAAATTTCCACCGCTCTAGATGGTGTTTGTTCACAGGTTTCACCTTCGGTTAGCCAGTCACCACCCTATGTGGTGTGCTGGAACAGTCACACCGCTTGCTTTGTGACTCTTCCTATAGTAGTGTGTGTGACTGTCACCCGAACCCGAACCCTAACTGTTTATGCCCGTTATATCGGGTTAACTTATCAACTTTATCACATTTCTGAGAAAACTTCACTGAGTGTATATATCCCGAGTCCTAGGGGTATATCCAACAACTCCTTCAACCACTTCGTGAGCACTGAGTCGCTCACCAGCCCGTCGCTGCCTGCGTACACCTTCTCCTCGATGAAGGCCAACTTCGCCCGCAACGCCTCAGCTCCGCCGTGCAAGGCTGCGTCAGACTCCATGTTCGCTATGAGCTGCAACATGGTGTATCTGTTGTTCAGGAGCGAAACAACGCCCTTAAACGTGGTTATTAGCACCATAGGAGTCCACCATCCAGAGAAGACTGAAGCCTCTCCTTAAGATGAAGCTTTCAAGGTTGTGCAGACACCACACTCGCATTAGGCGGGACGCCTTCTTCAATGGTAATGCTAGAGCCAAGAACCATGACCCTGTCAGAACCACACTTAGTCGAATATCGGGTGACGCAGGGGAAGATGTTGTTGAAAGGGCAAATCCGTTTTCTTTAACCCCCGAATGTTCATCAACTCCAACATCCCTCCCCTCTCCGACGAATCTTGATACCCCCCCACACACACACAGCCCCCTCTTTGGCAAGGAACCCAATCGGTTGGGAAAAGCTATATCGATCGATATCGATATTGAACCGTATTAAATCGGTCGATTCCAATATACGTATATGAGCGCAGTATCGATCGATTTCAATATTGCCCTTGAAAACCTGCCGATTATCGATCGAAAACAATCTCACTCTGTTTAGAATCGATCGATATTCGTATTTTTGTTTCCCTGATCGATCGACACCGATATCCAAGGTGTAAAACCGATATAGCGATTTATCGGATTTTTACTTTTTTAGAGGCACCATCAGCTGACACGTCGGATGCTATAATAGTGTTATCAGCTGATGTGGCAGCTGATGACAGAATATTCTAGACTGATAACAGAATATTCTCGACTGATATATAACAGAATATCTTACTTACGTGGCAAGCGATAACAGAATATTCTATCAAGGTGGCAGGTGATAACATAATATCCTATGCCAAAGAAACTGGCCAGATCTAGAAACACAGAAATTCTTGCTAGAGCAGTTTCGGCCAAATTCCTGCTGAGCAACATTGATGCCAACAAAAACCTGCATGCCGCAATTTGACTAGTGGCACCCGTTGCGCGCATGGATATCCAGCTGCTGCGCCAGGATGTTCCTGCGCAAAGGATGTTGCCAGGCAAAGGATGCTCCTGCACAACCGATTGTGTCGGGCGACGGCACGCCTGCGCACAACAGAAATAATTGACTTTGAATCGCATAATTGATACGCATATGAATCGAGAAACCGAGATTGATGAATGGAAACCCCGAAAAGAGAAAACACAAGTGAGCGAGACAGGACGTCACGGACGGGTACCTGTTCACTATTCACTAAACAGTGGGCGACATCTCGTTGCCACCACCAATATGTTAAAACGAAGATCTGCATAACGACAAATACACACAACGTTGAGCTAAAAGTGTAAAAGAATCAACTAATCTGTACAGTCAGGTGACCAACACCACAAAGTGCTCACAGAATCAGAAGAAGCCTTTAGCTACTCCTGCGATGGGCACAAGGCAACCAGGATGCAAAGTAGATTTGCGTTCGTCATAACAATTACAACATTGCAAAGACAGCATACAGTGCAGAGAGATGCTCAAGAGCAAACACTATATATGCAACAAAGAAAGGGGCACTGTAAGAACGTGCATAATTAAAAACCCCCCGAAACGAAACCACATTCAAGATCGACACATGACCTAAAGGGTGGGAACCTGTTCTCCAAACAGTGGGTGACGATGACGATTCGTCGCCGCCGTCGATATATTATGACAGAGCTGAGAATAAACTGCATGATGACATACAAACAAAATTAGGCCAAAGTGAAAAGGAACATACTTGTCTGTCAGGTCAGGGCGACAGAGATCCCACCCGCAATCCGGAACTCCACAAATAGCAAGCGGGGAAATCACACCTTAGAGTGGCAGGGTCGGGTATTGTCCCAAGCCACTAGCAAGATCGTCACACTCCATCAGAAATACATAGTCCTGCGTACCACACCGCGTACATAGCACAGTCAGCGAACCCCACGAAACGAAAATAACGAAGAAGCACGCACACACGCATAGTATGCATGCAACAGAAGTGTGAAACCTGGATGGGTGTTCGGGCAAACCTGTTCGCACCTGTGCATCCGACGTGCCGAGAAAGAACTGGCCAGACGGTCAAATATGCAACAAAGAAAAGGGGGACTGGCATGAACGCCTACCTTGAGACTTGGATATGCCACCACTTCAAATTATAATTAAAGCTGAGACCTGGATAGCGACAAGCACACACAACGTTAGGTTAAGTCAAAGCCAAATCGGGGCGACCGACATCACAAACGCCATCCAGCACTCCCCGTTTAGCAAGCGGGGGAACCGTACCTTGCAGTGGCAGGGTCGGGTGTGGTCCCGAGGCGTGCCAGAGGCTAACGCACTGCCCTGCCTCATGCGCTGCAATAGCGAGCCAGGAATTGCATGCAAGCAGCAGAACACATACCGAAAAGGTGTGACATACCCGCATGCCGCGCGGGCACAGACAGACTCTGCGCTATGTAAAGATCATAGCTGACCAGTCAGTTCCGTAAAAACGCAAGCAGAAAACGAAGAGAACAAAAATTTAAATTTCGAATACAGCACTAGTAAGAGCAAACACTACGCGCAACTGACGACAAACCACCGCCAAGAAAAAGGCAAAAAAGTATTTTTGCAACGCGCGCATGCCAGCACGCGCGGAAGGGTCTGTTTGAAATGGCCTACGCACCGACAGCAAACAACTAGAGTGAAATCTTAACGAGAAGGACACGCGGGTTTGACTCAAATAGCTCAGGCTGCCACGGCTGAAAATAACCTGAAGTTCTCAGATGCACAAGAATCGAAAAAAACAAGGAAATTGGATATCAAAACTTCCGAGGCAAACATGTAAACACAAGAATCGGGTATGCTACGAACGTTGACCAGGAAGTGTCTTCCACCATATGACAGCGTACGTAGTTGACATACCGTCTACCTCCCACACGAAAGCAGTACCTGCAATCAATCTGAGGACACACAAAAGCGAAGAGGCCAAAGCAGCTAAACAGGCAGGGGATGAGCACACACTGACAGGAAATGGTGCTGCACTGCCGAGCAGGCGTTTCACAAATGAGCGTTGGGATCTGCGGAGCAAACACATGTAGTATTCGGGTCAAATCTGAAACTGCAATCTGATCGTTAAATCTAATCGAACGGTTAAATTTAAATTATTTCCAGAATGTCATGAAATCGCGATCGATACGATCGATCGGTGCGCTTCGAGGACTCCAAACTCGTAAGATGTAGGCAATCCGACGTGGAAAGTAATAACAAAGTGCTTCAACCGATATCAAATCCGACGTGGCCACTCTTAAAAATCCGATAAGCTAGTTATCGGTTTTCTACGGGGTGACACCACTGGCATCGTCGCGCTGACGCGCAACGATACCAGTGGTATCACCCCTCCGAAAACCGATAACTATCTCATATCGGTGTAATCGATTCAACCGATATTGATCTGCACAATGAGGCAGGTACCAGGATATGCACACAACACAAGCAAGAATTGGCTCCGCCACACAAAAACAAGTTATATATTTGACTAATTACTTACGTACTAAGTTACTATTACATTGCTGTCATAAGTTGCTGGATGTGACACCGTGTGGGTCACTTCCTATATCTGTACTAGTACTACGTACAGTACGGATGCCACAGGTTTAGGGTTTCCGGCTTAAGCCGAGCTTTCGTCATGTTATCCGAGACTTAGTCTAATTACCGAAAGTGAAAGCATTCTGATTGTAGCCCGATATATAGCTGAAACTATATATCTAACAGGTTATGGTGCGCCAGGCACCTTCCACTACTTTTGGTAAGATGATTGGCTTAACGCCTCCGCTTGGTGATGGGGCGTTGGGGGCTTTGATGGTTTCAGCATGAGGACTCGCGGTTGAGTGCACGCGTCATTACGGAGTGATTTTGTTTATCGCTGCAGCGTACCCTACGTGATTTTTTGGATGTCCACGTGATTTCTGTTTGACTGGAATTTGATCACTTCTTGTCTAAGTCGCGGACTTCTTGCGCAACGTGCATTCGTCTTCCAGATTTCTTTAAATGGGACTTCACAGTTTTTTCCCGTTACGACTGCATTCTGCCATCTCCGTTTCCGCGAGTCTCCTTCTCTCTGAGCCATCGCCACCTTAGAATACCCCGACGCCCCCACCTATAGGACTTTTAGTCATGAGTGTATCCTCTCACGCGACGCCTCCGATGGGGGCACACAACCGAATCCGGCTTAACACAATATTTTCCCGAGACGTTGGAAGCCGCTATAAGCCTACGCCTGCATCACCGGCTCTGGCTTTGACGGTCCCAGAGCGGACTAGATCTATCACTGTGCAGAACTCTTCATGGGACGTCGGCCTCATCAAGCGAGTTTCTCGCGACGCTCTTGGCACCAAAGATTATATTTTCAAGGGTGACGAGCACGACCGCAACGTACTTTGGACATCTCTGGTGTCGTCCTTGCAGACCGCGTTCGAGCAGAAGGATTCAGCCAACGACGCTCTCGTCGACTTGGTGGATGCCACCAAGGAGGTGAACGTTGTCTACAGCGCCATTCTTTTTACGACGTTGCCTTCGTTCGTTGACGAGACCGCATTCAGCCGCGCGACGGTGGGTCGCTTCTGGTCGTGCTTCCCCGCGGGATGGGAAGCGCGCTCTGCTGGAAGTTACGAAGAGGTTGCTTCCTCGGGTTCTACGCCCTCTTGGAAACTACGAGGAGCTATGCGCCACCTACTTCGACTCCAAGCTCGACCCCGATCCGTTAATTAAGGATTTCGACGCCTGCCTTACGTATTCGGGGTGTGAGGACTGAACCAGTCTCACAGGTATGTAAGCAAATGTTCACTTACAGGTAATATGATGCCATGATCATAGGATGTACAGACAGTACATGGATAATGTCGGATACAATGTAGGCAAGGAACCTAGTTCAGTCCTACAAAGAAATACATTGCTGTAAGCATGGTATTATCGGAATCGGATCTTTTTAATTACTCTTTTGGTCAAGTTGCCTAACAGCCACAGAGGTGGCTGCCATGTACGACAAAATTAAACTCAACGCCGAGAGCTTGCACAGCTCTCTACTTAAGGTAATACGTCCTTACCATGCCATGTGTTCATGTGTTCAGTCATTTGCTGACTGCAACAACCAATCAGCTGGGATCTGTCATCAGTACTTAAATGTTTCTGATTGTCACCTCCCAAGTCTCTCATTTGAATACTCACAGATCTGCTGATGTGACTGTATAACTGAGGTCCTCCTCGATTCCCTCCAGTTATGTTCGACTGATCGAATCCTAAATGGTATCCCACCAATTCTCTCAAGTCTGATCTGCTGTAGGCAGGTGCAGATATTCAAATGTCACATTTGAGTCAGTCACTTCTGTCGGTCACCTTTGTTGTCAATTCTGCCAGTCACCTGTGTCATTCGGTCATGCTGGTGACTGTCATCATTTCCGGTTGGTGACTGTCATCGTTTCTGTCACTCGTCATTCTGACACGCCTGTCTCTCGTACTGACTCGTGATGTACCCTAGTACAACTCTCCCCCCCTTTTAGGCGCGCCTACATCCTCGCTAGGCTGTCCGGCCCGTATATACATTGTCTGAGGTTTGAGCATGCACTTGTGACAAGAGTCGAGCTACTAAGCTCTCGGTTCTTGGGTTCCGTGCCCCCCAGTCCTCGGGTCTGGGTCCCCTTCTGCTTGCTAGGTTTTCCAAAGGCCCTCACCGCCTCACGCTGCCAACGCTCAGACAGATTGGTACGATGGTAATTCCCCAGCTTGCAGGTCTTCTGCAATCTCTGCGCCCCGAAGCTAGCATGCCTCGGTATCTTGCGGCTCCGTCGCGTACGGGTAGTATTCTCAGAAGTCCTCCAGTGACCAAGTCGTGGTCACCAACCAATCAGAAACACAAGTCTGGCGGAAATGCGCTGGTCGTCTACAAAGGGGACACGTGCCGGCAAGATCCAACCACGCAAGGATACAATGCCAATGGCATATGCCCCGTCCTGTCCAGCACCTACATGGAAGAAGAGCGGAGACACAGTTTTGCCACAGCGGCACGGTTGCGGCACATAGCAGGCAGCATGAAACATCTGCAGGGACTCGTTGATGCATCTCCAGAGGTGAAAAGAGCTCGTCGATGCAGAGTTGGCGAGTCCTTTGCGTTGTGGGCCGTTGAAGCAAAGAACTTGCGCTGTGGGCTGCTGCTGGGCCACCAGACTTCGCGTCGGGCTGCACGTGCTGGACTGTTTGCAGAGTAGCACTCGCGCCTGCGTCGTGGGCTGCTGAGGCATCAGCCATCGCGCTGGGGTGCACGTGCTGGGCTGCCCGCGGAGCATCGCTTGCACCTGCGTCCTGGGTTGCTGAGCCATCAACCATTGCGTCGGGCTGCTCGTGCTGAGCTGTCTGCGGAGCACCGATGCTGGGGCAGCTCGCTGCCGTGGGCGGTCGCAGCTCAGCGCCGCTGCTGCGGGGACAGCTCGCTGCCGTGGGCGGCCGCGGCTCAGCGCCGCTGCTGGGGCAGCTCGCTGCCGTGGGCGGCCGCAGCTCAACGCCGCTGCTGGGGCAGCTTGCTGCCGTGGGCGGCCGCAGCTCAGCGCCGCTACTGGGGCAGCTCGCTGCCGTGGGCGGTCGCCGCTCAGCGCCTCTGCTGCGGGGGCAGATCGCTGCCGTGGGCGGCCGCAGCTCAGCGCCGCTGCTGGGGCAGCTCGCTGCCGTGGGCGGTCACAGCTCAGCGCCGCTGCTGCGGGGGCAGCTCGCTGCCGTGGGCGGTCGTAGCTCAGCGCCGCTGCTGGGGCAGCTTGCTGCCGTGGGCGGTCGCAGCTCAGCGCCGCTGCTGCGGGGGCAGCTCGCTGCCGTGGGCGGCCGCAGCTCAGCGCCGCTGCTGCGGGGGCAGCTTGCTGCCGTGGGCGGCGCAGCTCAGCGCCGCTGCTCAGCAGCTCAGCGCCTGCTGGGGCAGCTCGCTGCCGTGGGTGGTCGCGGCTCAGCGCCGCTGCTGGGGCTGCTTGCTGCCGTGGGCGGCTCAGCGCTGCTGCTGGGGCAGCTCGCTGCCGTGGGCGGCCGCGTCTCAGCGCCGCTGCTGGGGCAGCAGCTCGCTGCCGTGGGCGGCTCAATGCCGCTGCTGGGGCAGCTCGCTGCCGTGGGCGGCCGCAGTTCAGCGCCGCTGCTGGGGCAGCTCGCTGCTGTGAACGGCCGCAGCTCAGCGCCGCTGCTGGGGCAGCTGGCTGCCGTGGGCGGCCGCAATTCAGCGCCGTTGTTGGGGCAGCTCGCTGCCGTAGGCGGCCGCGGCTCAGCGCCGCTGCTGGGACAGCTTGCTGCCGTGGGCGGTCGCAGCTCAGCGCCGCTGCTGCGGGGGCAGCTCGCTGCTGTGGACAGCTGCAGCTCCGCGCCGCTGCTAGGGCAGCTCACTGCCGTGGACAGCTGCAGCTCCGTGCCGATGCTGGGGCAGCTATCTCCCGTGGGCAGCTGCAGCTCCGTTCCGCTACTGGGACACCTCACTGATGTGGACAGCTGCAGCTGTGGCAGCGCGGGTGCTAGCTGCTGAGGCAGCGCCTGCGTCGGCAGTGGGGGCAGCGCCTGCCTTGGCAGCGAGGGCAGCGCCTGCGTGGGCTGCTCGTGGGGCAGCGCCGGTGTGAGCTGCTCGTGCGGCAATGCCGGTGTGAGCTGCTCGTGGGGCAGCGCCAGCGCGGGCTGCTCGTGCGGCAGCTCCGGTGTGGGCTGCTCATGGGGCAGCGCAAGCGGGAGCAGCACCTGCGTCGGCCACGGGGGCAGCGCTTGCGTCGCCAGCGGGGGCAACACCTTGGCCATGCAGCCTGCAGCCATGCAGCCAGGGGGCACCTTGCCAGGCTGCCGGGGCTGCACCTCAACTCTGCAGCCATCAGCCATGCAGCCATGGGGCACCTCGCCGGGCTGCAAGGGCAGCGCCTTGGCCATGCAGCCTTCAGCCATGCAGCCATGGGACCCCTCGCCGGTCTGCAGGGACTGCTTCTTGGTCATGCCTGGCTGCCGGGGCTGCACCGCCGGGCTGCAAGGACAGCGCCTTGGCCATGCAGCCTTCAGCCATGCAGCCATGGGACCCCTCGCCGGTCTGCAGGGACTGCTTCTTGGTCATGCCTGGCTGCCGGGGCTGCACCTCAACTCTGCAGCCATCAGCCATGCAGCCATGGGGCACCTCGCCGGGCTGCAAGGGCAGCGCCTTGGCCATGCAGCCTTCAGCCATGCAGCCATGGGACCCCTCGCCGGTCTGCAGGGACTGCTTCTTGGTCATGCCTGGCTGCCGGGGCTGCACCTCAACTCTGCAACCATCAGCCATGCTGCCATGGGGCACCTCGCCGGGCTGTGGGGACTGCGTCTTGGCCATGCAGCCTTCAGCCATGCATCCATGGGACACCTCGCCGGTCTGCAGGGGCTGCTTCTTGGCCATGCCTGGCTGCCGGGGCTGAGCCTCAGATGTACAGCCTCTAGACATAGGCATTGTGCCAGTCTGCGGACGCTGATCCTCGGGCGGCCAGCCGATGGGTGCTGCGTAAGGCTGCTGAGGAAGCGCCTGCGTCGGCAGAGGGGGCAGCGCCTGCCTCGGCAGCGAAGGCAGCGCATGCGTGGGCTGCTCATGGGGCAGCGCCGGTGTGGGCTGACGGGGCAGCACCTGCGTGGGCTGCTGGGTCAGCTCCGAAGTGGACTGCTGTGGCAGCACCGGCGTGGGCTGCTGGGGCAGCTCGCTGCCGTGGACAGCTGCAGCTCCGCGCCGCCGCTGGGGCAGCTCACTACCGTGGGCAGCTGCAGCTCCGCGCCGCCGCTGGGGCAGCTCAATGCCGGTGACAGCTGCAGCTCCGCGCCGCTGCTGGGGCGGCTCAATGCCGGTGGCGGCTGCAGCTCCGTGCCGCTGCTGGGGCAATTCGCTGCCGTGGTCAGCTGCAGCTCCGCGCTGCCACTGGGGCAGCTCGCTGCCGTGGGCGGCCACATCTCCACGCGGCTGCTTGGACAGCTGAATGCCGGTGGCAGCTGCAGCTCCGTGCCGCTGCTGGGGCAGCTCGCTGCCGCGGACAGCTGCAGCTCCGTGCTGCTGTTGGGGCAGCTCCAGTGATGGCTGCTGTGGCAGCACGGGCATTGGCTGCTGGGGCAGCTCGCTGCCGTGGACAGCTGCAGTTCCGCGTTGCTGCTGGGGCCGCTCACTACCGTGGTCAGCTGCAGCTCCGCGCCGCCGCTGGGATAGCTTGCTGCCGGTGGCAGCTGCAGCTCCGCGCCGCTGCTGGGGCGGCTCAATGCCGGTGGCAGCTGCAGCTCCGTGCTGCTGCTGAGGCAGCTCGCTGTCGTGGGCGGCCTCAGTTCCGCGCTGCTGCTGGGCCAGCTCGCTGCCGTGGTCAGCTGCAGGTCCGCACCGCCGCTGGGGCAGCTTGCTGCCGGTGGCAGCTGCAGCTCCGCGCCGTTGTTGGGGCGGCTTAATGCCGGTGGCAGCTGCAGCTCCGTGTTGCTGTTGGGGCGGTTCAATGCCGGTGGCAGCTGCAGCTCCGTGCTGCTGCTGGGGCAGCTCGCTGCCGTGGGCGGCCTCAGTTCCGCGCTGCTGCTGGGCCAGCTCGCTGCCGTGGTCAGCTGCAGCTCCGCGCCGCCGCCGGGGCAGCTCACTACCGTGGGCAGCTGCAGCTCCGTGCTGCTGTTGGGGCCGCTCACTACTGTGGGCAGCTGCAGCTCCGCGCCGCCGCTGGGGCAGTGCAGGTGCTAACTGCTGAGGCAGCGCCTGCGTCGGCAGCGGGGGCAGCGCCTGCACCGGCAGCGAAGGCAGCGCATGCGTGGGCTGCCCATGGAGCAGCTCCGGTGCGGGCCGACGGGGCAGCACCTGCGTGGGCCGCTGGGCCAGCTCCGAAGCGGGCCGCTGTGCCAGCACCGGCATGGGCTGCCCATGGAGCAGCTCCGGTGTGGGCTGACGGGGCAGCACCTGCGTGGGCCGCTGGGTCAGCTCCGAGGTGGGCCGCTGTGGCAGCACCGGCGTGGGCCGCTCATGGGGCAGCTCCGGTGTGGGCTGCTCGTGGGGCAGCGCCGGTGCTAGCTGCTGAGGCAGCGCCTGCGTCGGCTGCGTCGACCGCGGGAGCAGCGCCTGCCGGGGCCGCTCGTGGGGCAGCGGCTGCGTCGAACGCGGAGGCAGCGCCTGCCGGGACCGCTCGTGGGGCAGCAGGGGCAGCGCTTGCGTCGGCTGTTGCAGGTCCGTGCCGTTAAACTCGCTATTACCTGCTGCCCATTCCCCCCCCCCTTTGCAGGCTGCTGAGTCAGCACTGATCTGTTGGGTTGCTGGGGCAGCAAGTCCGCGGGCAGCCTCAGCAGTACGCAACTTAGTCGCAGCAGCTATTGTTATCCGAGCCGGAACAGGCTGTTGCTTCTGACGCTCAGCTCGTTCGGCTTCTCGGATCTGTTGGTCACGATCTTGCTGCCATAAGAGTTGAACCTGGAGTAGAAGGTCCTTGCACCTGCTGTGCTTCGCGCATGCGCACCCAACCAGGTCTACCGGTTCGCACGCCGTGCATGCGTACTCCACCAGCTCGTTGTTACCTTCTTGCGCCACTCGTGCACACTCCGCCAGCTTGCAACAGCTGTCCGCCTGCTCCGGTATTGTGGCACATAGTGTGCACCCTGCCAGCTCACAACAGCTGTCTGCCCGCGCCGATACTGCTGCACGTAGTACGCTCCCCACCAGCTCCGCTAGCTCGCAGCTGCCTTGTGCCGTTGCAACACAAGCGCACTTTATCATAGCGCACCGGCTGCCTTGCCGCAGCATGCTGCTCCGCACTTGCGCACTCTACCAGCTCCTCCAACTTGCAGCTGCCATGCGCCGTTGCAACACACTCGCTCTCCACCTCGAAGTCGGCCCGCTCGCACGCCATGCATGCACACTCAGCTGTCGCGCTGGGTGACACGTGCTGGACTGCTTGTGGAACAACACTCGCGCTTGTGTAGTGGACTGCTGGGCCAGTCGTCGCGCTGGGCGAAACGTGTTGGACTGCCTGCAGAGCAACACTCGCGCTTGCGCCGTGGGCTGCTGAGCCAGCCATCGCGCTGGACGGCACGTACTGGGCTGCCTGTGGGGCATCACTCGCACTTGCGCCGTGGGCTGCTGAGCCTTTAGCCATTGCACTGAACAGCTCACGTGTTGTGGCCCACTGAGGCAGCTCTGTGCCGTTGTTGTTGCGAGGACAGCCTTGCACTAGCGCCGTGGACTGCTGCGGCAACTGGGCGCTGTTGCTGCCGGGGCAGCCTTGCTCTTGTGTCGTGGGCTGTTGATGTGGCAGCTGGGAGCTGCTGCTGCTGGGGCAGCCCTGCACTGGCGCTAAGAGCTGCTGAGGCAGCTGGGCACTGCTGCTGCTGGGGCAGCCTTGCGCTTGCGCCATGGGCTGCTGAGGCAGCTGGGTGACGCTGCAGCTGGGGCAGCCTTGCATTTGCGCCATGGGCTGCTGCACCTCAACTCTGCAGCTATCAGCCGTGCAGCTTTGGCGCACCTCGCCGAGCTGTGGGGGCTGCACTTTGGCTATGGATGCTCTTCGGCCATGCATTCCGGCCGGCTTATCATCGGCAGGTATCATGCAGCTGCGATTATATACACTTGGGAGTGCGCACCCGTGGCAGCAATGTGTATGCACACGTACACACGCGCACCCTGTCACTGCCGATGATGATGGCGACGAAGATTCTCCATAAGTGCCGATACACATAGCCTCATCATGAAGATGCGCAGCCACGTCGTATAATGCTTCAACCACACTCAGCCGCAGCTCAGCGCCTCTATTCGGGCAGCTCGTTGCCGCTGCCGTGGGCGGCCGCAGCTCAGCGCTGCTGCTGATGCAGTTCGTTGCTGACGTTGAGTCACGATCATCAGAAGAAAACGGTGTACAACCTGATTATAACTTCCCGGTACGCATCGCCGACGATGATCTTCCGGCACCATGCGCCACTGGCGCCGGAATTTCTGCCCGCGCACACCGTGACGACAATCCATTCCGCACCGCCAACAATGGCGCTCCAACGTGCGCTTTCGTCGGCGGAAGTCCCGTCAACGTGTGCGGCATGTGCACGCTGTCCTCAAGTATTGCACATCTACTCATGGTGCACCCCTCATATATATGTGCGTGTGTTTACGCACGCACGGCCGGCGTATCATCGGCAGTCATCATGCAGCTGCACACATATACACATGGGAGTGCGCACCCTTGGCAGCAATATTTATGCACTCGTACCCACGCGCACTCTGTCACCGTGTGCTCACACTGGAGGGCAGTACAATTCGTACCATCATCTCGCGCTGCTGGCAAGGCCGTCAATGATGACCGAACTCCGGTGTGTGTGAGCACACACAGGCCGATGATGCACCGATCATATATACGGCCGTCGACAGTATAATGATATGATGTGCCATTATTATCGGTCGCAACATCATCACGCGCTGCTAGCAAGACCGTCGATGCCCGAACTCCAGAGTGTGTGTGCACACACAGGCCGATGATGCACCGATCATATATACGGCCGTCGACAGTATAATAATATGATGTGCCATTATTATCGGTTGCAGCAGCATGACGTGCCGCTAGCAAGGCCGTCGATGGCCGAACTCCAGTGTGTGTGTGCACACACAAGCCGATGATGCACCGATCATATATACGGCCGTCGGCAGTATAATAATATGATGTGCCATTATTATCGGTTGCAGCAGCATCACGCGCCGCTAGCAAAGCCGTCGATGCCCGAACTCCAGAGTGTGTGTGCACACACAGGCCGATGATGCACCGATCATATATACGGCCGTCGGCAGTATAATAATATGATGTGCCATTATTATCGGTTGCAGCAGCATCACGCGCCGCTAGCAAAGCCGTCGATGGCCGGACTCCAGTGTGTGTGTGCACACACAAGCCGATGATGCACCGATAATATATACGGCCGTCGACAAGAAAAAAGAAAAAAAAAGAAAAAGAGACACCCTTGGACGGGGTGTGGGGCTTTGTGAGTCCCCTTGACTCCTTCTTCTTTGTCCCTTAGTCTGGTTCCTTGTCTACTTTAGTTCTGTATAGTCTGTTTAGGCTTACTGCAAATCCTGTCGCTAGGTCATGTATTTTCCTGAGCAGGTGTAGGGCTTCTTGTCTGTCGAATCCTAAATGTTTGGTCAGTATTTTCTCCGTGTGTTCGTATATCGTTCCCGTATTGCCGAATACCATCACGTGTAGCGTTACCTTGTAGCCATATAGTTCTAGTAGTTTTACTAGCGGTGTGTATTTTGTGTACTTCGTCTTTAGTGCTTCCTCCCAACTCATTTCGTCTGTGTATGTTACCTCTATCAGGTGTATGTGGCCCGCTTCCGTCATTGCCTTTTGGTGTGTGTACCCAGGCTGCTCATTCCCCTTTTCAGTTCCCTCTAGCATTACTATGTCCACGTAGTGTGGTATGGTGTCCTTTCCGTGCGCTGGTGCCGGTGTGTTTCGTCCGTCCAGTCTGCATTGCCCCCTTGTGAGGAGGAAGTCTTCTATTGGTCTCCCGTTGTTCATTCCTTTCCCTTTTTTCCCCGCATGGGTTCTTATTACACATCCTCCTTTCCTGCCTTTGCTAATTGCTTTCGCTATCATTTTGGTGGTCTCATCCGACCTGCTTATTACCATGTTCCTTATCTCCCTCTCTGTGCATCCTCCCAGCACATGGGCTGTGCGTATGAATCCTCCCGCGTTTACCTGTCTGGGCATCCCGCAGCATTTGCATTTTTGCGACCTTCTCCCTCCTTGCTGCTTCTTGTATGGTCCTGCTGGTAGTTTGTTCGCCCGGCATCTTAGCAGGACTGTCACGTCTTTCTCGTTTAGGTATTCCGTTCCCTTCTTCCAGTATCCATTAGAGAGCTTGTGCATGGCTTTATCACCTTTGAGGTGCTGCATGTAATTTTCTGGCTTTTCTTGTGTTGCTGTCAGTATTTTTTCCCTCGAGGACTTTCTCCATTCCTTCACTTGGTGTACTTCCTTTTGCGCTGCTTCCTGGTCCTGTACCATTTCCTGGAGTGCTCTCCATTCTTCCTGTGCTTCCTCCTGTTGTTGGGCCATTTCTCTGAGTTCGGCTGCGGTGTCCTGCTGTGTTGTCGTGTCCACATTCTGTGTTTCCGGTAGCTTCAGTTTCTGGGTTGACCCTTGTGCAGTTTCTCCTTGGGCTTCCCTCGGTCCTTCAGCTTCCCGTGGGGCTGGTTGGTCGGGTTTTGCCTGGCTGTGGGTTCTTCTTCGTTTTTGTCTTTCTCCCTGTTCTAATGCCTCCTCTTTCTGTATTGTTCTTGTCTTCCATGCCTGTTCCTTATTCATTTCTACTCCCCGTGTGCTCTCTCGCTCTTGCCCCTTCTTTTGTTTAGCTTGTTGTGCTGTTTGTACTTGCTGCCCCTGTATTAATGCCTCCTCCTCTAATCGTTCCATCCTCTGGAGTTCCAATTCCTCTTCCTGTTCCTGTTCCCATTCTGGTTCGTCGGGCCAGGTGTCTGCCCAGGCTGTTTCTATTTCAGCAGGCTCCCGGTTTCTTTGTGCGTATTCTGCCTCCGTTCTCTCAATGCGTTGTCTTTTGGTCTCCCATTCTTCTGGTCCGGTGTCTAGTTTCCTTTTTAGTCTTTGTATTATGTTTGTTTTTCCTGTCATTTTTGCCTCCCTCACCTTTTTTGTTACATGGTTGAGTATTGCTTGGTGTCCTTCCAGTTGTCTACCTGTGGCCTCGCATATTGCCAGTAGCATCACTGTATCCGTGTTGTCGTGGTTGAGGCCGTATTCTCCTTCTTCACAGGCTCTTTTTGCCACCTCGTCCGCCATTTCATTCCCATGTATTCCCACGTGCGCTTTAACCTTATATAGGGCCACTTTTGTTCCTTCCTTATTTAGCATTTGTATTTGTTTCATTATTTTCCACAGTAGGTCCCTGTGTACATGCCTTTCAAGCGTGTGCGGCCTTCTTTTCATGTTTTGTATTTGGTAGAGGGAGGTCAGACTATCCGTACATATGCTGACTTTCTCTTCTCCCGAGTTTGAGTCTAGTGTCAATGCCATATATATGGCAGTGAGCTCCGCCCTGTTAACAGTTTGGCAGCGTCCGACCCATCTTTGCATGTGGTTCGTTGCCCGTTCCCCTCTTGGGTCCCAGACACCTGCCGCAGTTACATCCTCGACTTCCCCGTTTTCCTTTTTAACTTTTCTTTGGCTTCCATCTGTGTAGATCATATTGTTTCCGTCATGCCTCCTGTGGGGCTCTGGGTATCCTTTCCCTTGGCTGTCCCACCTGCTTTCTGGTGGTGGTTCTGCTTTCTCCATTTCACCCTTTTCCCACTGCAGCCATTGGTCTCCGTTTATGTGCTCGTCCGTTGTGTCTGGGCCCGCAAATTGTAATGCCCACCTTCTTAGGGCGTCTCTGTTTATTTCCTCCCTACTCCACGTGGTGTTAGCTCTTAGTACGTCCATAGTCGTTGGCCTCGGCCCCTTATCCCCTCCTCTGTGCTCCCCTTCTTTTTCCCTGTCTTCCATCCACCGTTCAATTATCTCCTCTGTGTGGTTTTCCAAGTGGCCGTCTGGTAGTGCCTGCATGACCGGTAGTTCATGGTTCATCCATGGCGCGGAGTCTATGACGCAATCCTTCTCCCATTCTGTAATTGACCTAGGTTGCCTGTCCGCATCCTTGAGGGTGAGAGGCCTGTGTATGTAGCATGCTCTGCCTATAGTCCTGACTTTGCTTTGCGGGCACTTGAGAAGGGCCTCGCTGAATATGTCGTGGGTTTTGAGTGCGTCCGGGCAGTATTTTCTCCATCCTGCCGCGTTCGCTACTATCAGTATTCTCATGTTCCAGTTGCATTGTTTAGGTTTCTGTAGGTTGCCTTGCATCCAGTGGTCGGGTGGTAGGAAGGTGAACTGCCCTTCCTTTATCTCCAGTAACTCGTGTACCCTGTATCCCATGTGCTTATTCAGCAGTTTTCTATACGGGCTTTTGGCATATGTGGGGTATAATCCTACCCCCAGAACGGGTTCGGCCGTTTTTGTGGAGTTAATTGCCTTTTTCAGTGCTTTGTAGAGGTCCCCTGCTGTGTACTCTGGGTTGAATTGGTATGACCCCAGTTTTTCCCACTGCTCTTCCCATGCCGAGCCTACAGCCCCAAATACCGAGTCTCGTGGGTATTGCGAGTAGTACGTTCTGGTGTCTTTGTGTACATTAAGTGGGGAGGCGAATACCTCTGTTTGGACTCCCATGGCTGTGTGTACCGCCTCCATCATTTCCGGAGGGAAGGTCCAGTGGTTTTGGAGGTTCCTTTTTCTGTGTTTCATCTCCGCCTTGCTGGAGTACCTTATCAGCAGTTGTGCTATTTCCTCCTCAAAAGTGCTTACATGTATTTTGTGTTCTACACTTAGTTTCAGCCTTTTAGCCAGTTGTTTTTCTGTTGGCCTTTGTGCCGTGCTGTCCCCCACCGTCTCGGCATATCTGTCGTACAATTCTCTAACTTTTACCGTGCTCAGCGTGCCTATAAGGCTTCCCTCCGGCTCATAGCAGTAGGTGGTGTCACCTTCCGTGCGCAGCTGCCTGTCCTTCACACCTGGAATGTGCCTAATGTCCTGGTCCGGGTTCGTTTCCCTTGTGCATATTTCCAGGTGCGTTACTTCTTTCCAGTACCTCTGTTCGCCGTTTGGTTGTCCTGCCAGTATCTCTTCAGCGGGCTCACGTTTGGTCCTTTTGTCTCTCTTGTCATTCTTCCATTCTTCCACTAGGTTTTTCCATCCTTGGTCCGAGGAGAGGTTGTGTTTGAGCAGGTGCGTTCTTACTGTTTCTTCTGTGCTCCACGTCGTCTGTTCGTTTCCTTCACCATCCGTCCACCGTACTTCGTACTGTGTTACTTTCGAGGTCGAGTCTGTGTAGTTTTGCAGGTACTGTCTGGTTGCCAGTATCCCGGCTGGCGTGTAGTTTCCCTCTTGTCCTAGCACGTCCATTCGGTCTTCCTGTGTCGACCACTGGCCTCTGTTCTGTTGCTCTGACTTCCTCTTTACTCTCCCCCGTGGGTGTCTGGTGGTCATCACGTCGTCTTCCTCCTTTTCCTGGTCGGTTTCTATGCCCAGGACTTCCTTCTCATGTTCCGTCCACTCCACCTCTGACTGTTCGAAATGCTTCGTTTGGTTGGCTAGCGGGTACATAGACAGTAGTTGCAGTATGTCCTTCAGACTGTTTCCAGCCTCGTGCAGCGCCTTTATTTGTGCCGGCCAGTCGCTTATGTTTTCCATGCTTGTCGTACTTTTGGTGTACCTCTCTAGCTCTCCTGTTTTCCGTTCCTGTATGTATTCAGGTTTCAGCCTTCTGTTCCACACATGGTCCCAGTGGTCCCCTGGTTTCTTAATGTCGTTGGGTTGTGCTTCGCAAATGTATGGGTATAGGTGCAGCATTCCCTGTGCTATCTTTGTTGCCGTCTTGGTGTCGTGTTTCCTTCCACCTGTCGCTTTCAGTGTTTCTATTGGTATGGCACTTTTCCCGTCTGCTGTGGTTAAGTTCTTGAGGTCCGGGTAGTTTCTGAATAGTGTGAGTAGTTTGGTGAAGTTTATTTGTTTAGTGGCTTGCTGAGTTTTCGTTTCCTGTATTACATTTACTGTTCCCATTTTTTCAAAGCCTGTCGTCGCGGGCTGCGACTGTGGGTCTCTGTATTCTGTATCCATTATCCTTTGGTGCTTGGTCGTTCTGGTTGTGCCCTCCATTTCCGCGTTTGTGTATACCCTTTTAGCCTTTCCCAGTTGCCTCATTATAGGTAGTGTTTCTTTACCCAGTTCCTGCATGTGGTTTCCCACTCCTTTCACGCGTATTCCATATTCATTCAGAGCATTCATCTTCCTCAGAGTGTTCGTTTGTGTCTGCAGTCCCATTTTTAGCTTGCTCCTTGCGCTGCTGTGTCCCCTTTCTTCGAAGTGTTTTTCCAGTAGCCCGGCTGTGGACCTGCTGACTTGTGACATTCTTTGTCTGGTTTGGAGGTTTCTCTCCCTTTTGCCGTATCCCATCTGGGCCCCTTTGTCTTCCTCACTCTGAACAGCGCCTGCCAGTCCCGTGTATACTTCTTGTGCATATGTTGCCTGTAGGGACTGGAGCCCCAGTCCATATTCCTCTTTTTCCTCCGTGTTTAGTTCATTGGGCGTACCATTCGCGGGGAGTCCATATATTCTTTTCATCGCGGCCCCCAGCTGGTTTTCTGCCTTTTGTATTTCACCCTGTGTGTATATCCCTAGGTGGAGTCCGTACTTGAGTTTCCCCAGTATGGCCGACTTCAGGGAGTACTCTTTTTGTCTTTGTGTGAGGGGGGTTGCCAGTAGTGCGTCTATTCTTCTTTTGAGTTCCTGTAGCGACTTTCTTTTCTCCTCTTTCCATGTCCCCAGCATATTGAGTAGGACCCCTAGGTATTTGTAGGTATCCCCGGCTTTAAGGACTTTCAGCGTTCGACTTCCGCATTTCACCCCTTGGTGCCTACTTTCTTTCACATTCTTGTTGCCATGTTCCACCCCTGTTATCTTTGTTTTGTCCTCGTTTATTCTGAGTCCACTCCAGTCTCCAAATGCCGAGAGTTTCCTTAGCTGTTGCTCCATGCCGGTCATTAGTTTGGTTAGTATAATTAGGTCATCCACAAATGCTCCGGAGGAGGTTCTCAGTTCCCCTCTGAGCTCCCTGTCAGTTGCATACTTGTGCTGGTATCCATGGTCCCCCACCTCTAGCCATCTAAGGAGAGGTTCCAGGTATAGTATGAATAGTAGCGGGCTCATGCTGTCGCCTTGCAGAATCCCCCTTCTTATTGGCACCTCTTCCGAGACCTGGTCCCCTACTTTTGCTCTCATTTGCATGGAGTCCTCCTCGTTTTCGCCCAGTATGTCCCTAACAGCTTCGGTAAGTTG
>LGRX02026055.1:0-29906 GCA_001247695.2 Cymbomonas tetramitiformis | reverse complement strand
GCTAGGGCAGCTCGCTGCCGTGGACAGCTGCAGCTCCGCGCCGCTGCTAGGGCAGCTCACTGCCGTGGACAGCTGCAGCTCCGTGCTGATGCTGGGGCAGCTATCTCCCGTGGGCAGCTGCAGCTTCGCACCGCTACTGGGACACCTCACTGCTGTGGACAGCTGCAGCTGTGGCAGCGCGGGTGCTAGCTGCTGAGGCAGCGCCTGCGTCGGCAGTGGGGGCAGCGCCTGCCTTGGCAGCGAGGGCAGCGCCTGCGTGGGCTGCTCGTGGGGCAGCGCCGGTGTGAGCTGCTCGTGCGGCAATGCCGGTGTGAGCTGCTCGTGGGGCAGCGCCAGCGCGGGCTGCTCGTGCGGCAGCTCCGGTGTGGGCTGCTCATGGGGCAGCGCAAGCGGGAGCAGCACCTGCGTCGGCCACGGGGGCAGCGCTTGCGTCGCCAGCGGGGGCAACACCTTGGCCATGCAGCCTGCAGCCATGCAGCCAGGGGGCACCTTGCCAGGCTGCCGGGGCTGCACCTCAACTCTGCAGCCATCAGCCATGCAGCCATGGGGCACCTCGCCGGGCTGCAAGGGCAGCGCCTTGGCCATGCAGCCTTCAGCCATGCAGACATGGGACCCCTCGCCGGTCTGCAGGGACTGCTTTTTGGTCATGCCTGGCTGCCGGGGCTGCACCTCAACTCTGCAGCCATCAGCCATGCAGCCATGGGGCACCTCGCCGGGCTGCAAGGGCAGCGCCTTGGCCGTGCAGCCTTCAGCCATGCAGACATGGGGCCCCTCGTCGGTCTGCAGGGACTGCTTCTTGGTCATGCCTGGCTGCCGGGGCTGCACCTCAACTCTACAGCCATCAGCCATGCAGCCATGGGGCACCTCGCCGGGCTGCAAGGGCAGCGCCTTGGCCATGCAGCCTTCAGCCATGCAGCCATGGGACCCCTCGCCGGTCTGCAGGGACTGCTTCTTGGTCATGCCTGGCTGCCGGGGCTGCACCTCAACTCTGCAACCATCAGCCATGCTGCCATGGGGCACCTCGCCGGGCTGTGGGGACTGCGTCTTGGCCATGCAGCCTTCAGCCATGCATCCATGGGACACCTCGCCGGTCTGCAGGGGCTGCTTCTTGGCCATGCCTGGCTGCCGGGGCCGAGCCTCAGATGTACAGCCTCTAGACATAGGCATTGTGCCAGTCTGCGGACGCTGATCCTCGGGCGGCCAGCCGATGGGTGCGTAAGGCTGCTGAGGAAGCGCCTGCGTCGGCAGAGGGGGCAGCGCCTGCCTCGGCAGCGAAGGCAGCGCATGCGTGGGCTGCTCATGGGGCAGCGCCGGTGTGGGCTGACGGGGCAGCACCTGCGTGGGCTGCTGGGTCAGCTCCGAAGTGGACTGTTGTGGCAGCACCGGCGTGGGCTGCTGGGGCAGCTCGCTGCCGTGGACAGCTGCAGCTCCGCGCCGCCGCTGGGGCAGCTCACTACCGTGGGCAGCTGCAGCTCCGCGCCGCCGCTGGGGCAGCTGAATGCCGGTGACAGCTGCAGCTCCGCGCCGCTGCTGGGGCGGCTCAATGCCGGTGGCGGCTGCAGCTCCGTGCCGCTGCTGGGACAATTCGCTGCCGTGGTCAGCTGCAGCTCCGCGCTGCCACTGGGGCAGCTCGCTGCCGTGGGCGGCCACATCTCCACGCGGCTGCTTGGACAGCTGAATGCCGGTGGCAGCTGCAGCTCCGTGCTGCTGCTGGGGCAGCTCGCTGCCGCGGACAGCTGCAGCTCCGTGCTGCTGCTGGGGCAGCTCCAGTGATGGCTGCTGTGGCAGCACGGGCATTGGCTGCTGGGGCAGCTCGCTGCCGTGGACAGCTGCAGTTCCACGTTGCTGCTGGGGCCGCTCACTACCGTGGTCAGCTGCAGCTCCGCGCCGCCGCTGGGATAGCTTGCTGCCGGTGGCAGCTGCAGCTCCGCGCCGCTGCTGGGGCGGCTCAATGCCGGTGGCAGCTGCAGCTCCGTGCTGCTGCTGAGGCAGCTCGCTGTCGTGGGCGGCCTCAGTTCCGCGCTGCTGCTGGGCCAGCTCGCTGCCGTGGTCAGCTGCAGGTCCGCACCGCCGCTGGGGCAGCTTGCTGCCGGTGGCAGCTGCAGCTCCGTGTTGCTGCTGGGGCGGTTCAATGCCGGTGGCAGCTGCAGCTCCGTGCTGCTGCTGGGGCAGCTCGCTGCCGTGGGCGGCCTCAGTTCCGCGCTGCTGCTGGGCCAGCTCGCTGCCGTGGTCAGCTGCAGCTCCGCGCCGCCGCCGGGGCAGCTCACTACCGTGGGCAGCTGCAGCTCCGTGCTGCTGTTGGGGCCGCTCACTACTGTGGGCAGCTGCAGCTCCGCGCCGCCGCTGGGGCAGTGCAGGTGCTAACTGCTGAGGCAGCGCCTGCGTCGGCAGCGGGGGCAGCGCCTGCATCGGCAGCGAAGGCAGCGCATGCGTGGGCTGCCCATGGAGCAGCTCCGGTGCGGGCCGACGGGGCAGCACCTGCGTGGGCCGCTGGGCCAGCTCCGAAGCGGGCCGCTGTGCCAGCACCGGCATGGGCTGCCCATGGAGCAGCTCCGGTGTGGGCTGACGGGGCACACCTGCGTGGGCCGCTGGGTCAGCTCCGAAGTGGGCCGCTGTGGCAGCACCGGCGTGGGCCGCTCATGGGGCAGCTCCGGTGTGGGCTGCTCGTGGGGCAGCGCCGGTGCTAGCTGCTGAGGCAGCGCCTGCGTCGGCTGCGTCGACCGCGGGAGCAGCGCCTGCCGGGGCCGCTCGTGGGGCAGCGGCTGCGTCGAACGCGGAGGCAGCGCCTGCCGGGACCGCTCGTGGGGCAGCAGGGGCAGCGCTTGCGTCGGCTGTTGCAGGTCCGTGCCGTTAAACTCGCTATTACCTGCTGCCCATTCCCCCCCCCCTTTGCAGGCTGCTGAGTCAGCACTGATCTGTTGGGTTGCTGGGGCAGCAAGTCCGCGGGCAGCCTCAGCAGTACGCAACTTAGTCGCAGCAGCTATTGTTATCCGAGCCGGAACAGGCTGTTGCTTCTGACGCTCAGCTCGTTCGGCTTCTCGGATCTGTTGGTCACGATCTTGCTGCCATAAGAGTTGAACCTGGAGTAGAAGGTCCTTGCACCTGCTGTGCTTCGCGCATGCGCACCCAACCAGGTCTACCGGTTCGCACGCCGTGCATGCGTACTCCACCAGCTCGTTGTTACCTTCTTGCGCCACTCGTGCACACTCCGCCAGCTTGCAACAGCTGTCCGCCTGCTCCGGTATTGTGGCACATAGTGTGCACCCTGCCAGCTCACAACAGCTGTCTGCCCGCGCCGATACTGCTGCACGTAGTACGCTCCCCACCAGCTCCGCTAGCTCGCAGCTGCCTTGTGCCGTTGCAACACAAGCGCACTTTATCATAGCGCACCGGCTGCCTTGCCGCAGCATGCTGCTCCGCACTTGCGCACTCTACCAGCTCCTCCAACTTGCAGCTGCCATGCGCCGTTGCAACACACTCGCTCTCCACCTCGAAGTCGGCCCGCTCGCACGCCATGCATGCACACTCAGCTGTCGCGCTGGGTGACACGTGCTGGACTGCTTGTGGAACAACACTCGCGCTTGTGTAGTGGACTGCTGGGCCAGTCGTCGCGCTGGGCGAAACGTGTTGGACTGCCTGCAGAGCAACACTCGCGCTTGCGCCGTGGGCTGCTGAGCCAGCCATCGCGCTGGACGGCACGTACTGGGCTGCCTGTGGGGCATCACTCGCACTTGCGCCGTGGGCTGCTGAGCCTTTAGCCATTGCACTGAACAGCTCACGTGTTGTGGCCCACTGAGGCAGCTCTGTGCCGTTGTTGTTGCGAGGACAGCCTTGCACTAGCGCCGTGGACTGCTGCGGCAACTGGGCGCTGTTGCTGCCGGGGCAGCCTTGCTCTTGTGTCGTGGGCTGTTGTGGCAGCTGGGAGCTGCTGCTGCTGGGGCAGCCTTGCACTGGCGCTAAGGGCTGCTGAGGCAGCTGGGCACTGCTGCTGCTGGGGCAGCCTTGCGCTTGCGCCATGGGCTGCTGAGGCAGCTGGGTGACGCTGCAGCTGGGGCAGCCTTGCATTTGCGCCGTGGGTTGCTGCACCTCAACTCTGCAGCTATCAGCCGTGCAGCTTTGGCGCACCTCGCCGAGCTGTGGGGGCTGCACTTTGGCTATGGATGCTCTTCGGCCATGCATTCCGGCCGGCTTATCATCGGCAGGTATCATGCAGCTGCGATTATATACACTTGGGAGTGCGCACCCGTGGCAGCAATGTGTATGCACACGTACACACGCGCACCCTGTCACTGCCGATGATGATGGCGACGAAGATTCTCCATAAGTGCCGATACACATAGCCTCATCATGAAGATGCGCAGCCACGTCGTATAATGCTTCAACCACACTCAGCCGCAGCTCAGCGCCTCTATTCGGGCAGCTCGTTGCCGCTGCCGTGGGCGGCCGCAGCTCAGCGCTGCTGCTGATGCAGTTCGTTGCTGACGTTGAGTCACGATCATCAGAAGAAAACGGTGTACAACCTGATTATAACTTCCCGGTACGCATCGCCGACGATGATCTTCCGGCACCATGCGCCACTGGCGCCGGAATTTCTGCCCGCGCACACCGTGACGACAATCCATTCCGCACCGCCAACAATGGCGCTCCAACGTGCGCTTTCGTCGGCGGAAGTCCCGTCAACGTGTGCGGCATGTGCACGCTGTCCTCAAGTATTGCACATCTACTCATGGTGCACCCCTCATATATATGTGCGTGTGTTTACGCACGCACGGCCGGCGTATCATCGGCAGTCATCATGCAGCTGCACACATATACACATGGGAGTGCGCACCCTTGGCAGCAATATTTATGCACTCGTACCCACGCGCACTCTGTCACCGTGTGCTCACACTGGAGGGCAGTACAATTCGTACCATCATCTCGCGCTGCTGGCAAGGCCGTCAATGATGACCGAACTCCGGTGTGTGTGAGCACACACAGGCCGATGATGCACCGATCATATATACGGCCGTCGACAGTATAATGATATGATGTGCCATTATTATCGGTCGCAACATCATCACGCGCTGCTAGCAAGACCGTCGATGCCCGAACTCCAGAGTGTGTGTGCACACACAGGCCGATGATGCACCGATCATATATACGGCCGTCGACAGTATAATAATATGATGTGCCATTATTATCGGTTGCAGCAGCATGACGTGCCGCTAGCAAGGCCGTCGATGGCCGAACTCCAGTGTGTGTGTGCACACACAAGCCGATGATGCACCGATCATATATACGGCCGTCGGCAGTATAATAATATGATGTGCCATTATTATCGGTTGCAGCAGCATCACGCGCCGCTAGCAAAGCCGTCGATGCCCGAACTCCAGAGTGTGTGTGCACACACAGGCCGATGATGCACCGATCATATATACGGCCGTCGGCAGTATAATAATATGATGTGCCATTATTATCGGTTGCAGCAGCATCACGCGCCGCTAGCAAAGCCGTCGATGGCCGGACTCCAGTGTGTGTGTGCACACACAAGCCGATGATGCACCGATAATATATACGGCCGTCGACAAGAAAAAAGAAAAAAAAAGAAAAAGAGACACCCTTGGACGGGGTGTGGGGCTTTGTGAGTCCCCTTGACTCCTTCTTCTTTGTCCCTTAGTCTGGTTCCTTGTCTGCTTTAGTTCTGTATAGTCTGTTTAGGCTTACTGCAAATCCTGTCGCTAGGTCATGTATTTTCCTGAGTAGGTGTAGGGCTTCTTGTCTGTCGAATCCTAAATGTTTGGTCAGTATTTTCTCCGTGTGTTCGTATATCGTTCCCGTATTGCCGAATACCATCACGTGTAGCGTTACCTTGTAGCCATATAGTTCTAGTAGTTTTACTAGCGGTGTGTATTTTGTGTACTTCGTCTTTAGTGCTTCCTCCCAACTCATTTCGTCTGTGTATGTTACCTCTATCAGGTGTATGTGGCCCGCTTCCGTCATTGCCTTTTGGTGTGTGTACCCAGGCTGCTCATTCCCCTTTTCAGTTCCCTCTAGCATTACTATGTCCACGTAGTGTGGTATGGTGTCCTTTCCGTGTGCTGGTGCCGGTGTGTTTCGTCCGTCCAGTCTGCATTGCCCCCTTGTGAGGAGGAAGTCTTCTATTGGTCTTCCGTTGTTCATTCCTTTCCCTTTTTTTCCCGCATGGGTTCTTATTACACATCCTCCTTTCCTGCCTTTGCTAATTGCTTTCGCTATCATTTTGGTGGTCTCATCCGACCTGCTTATTACCATGTTCCTTATCTCCCTCTCTGTGCATCCTCCCAGCACATGGGCTGTGCGTATGAATCCTCCCGCGTTTACTTGTCTGGGCATCCCGCAGCATTTGCATTTTTGCGACCTTCTCCCTCCTTGCTGCTTCTTGTATGGTCCTGCTGGTAGTTTGTTCGCCCGGCATCTTAGCAGGACTGTCACTTCTTTCTCGTTTAGGTATTCCGTTCCCTTCTTCCAGTATCCATTAGAGAGCTTGTGCATGGCTTTATCACCTTTGAGGTGCTGCATGTATTTTTCTGGCTTTTCTTGTGTTGCTGTCAGTATTTTTTCCCTCGAGGACTTTCTCCATTCCTTCACTTGGTGTACTTCCTTTTGCGCTGCTTCCTGGTCCTGTACCATTTCCTGGAGTGCTCTCCATTCTTCCTGTGCTTCCTCCTGTTGTTGGGCCATTTCCCTGAGTTCGGCTGCGGTGTCCTGCTGTGTTGTCGTGTCCACATTCTGTGTTTCCGGTAGCTTCAGTTTCTGGGTTGACCCTTGTGCAGTTTCTCCTTGGGCTTCCCTCGGTCCTTCAGCTTCCCGTGGGGCTGGTTGGTCGGGTTTTGCCTGGCTGTGGGTTCTTCTTCGTTTTTGTCTTTCTCCCTGTTCTAATGCCTCCTCTTTCTGTATTGTTCTTGTCTTCCATGCCTGTTCCTTATTCATTTCTACTCCCCTTGTGCTCTCTCGCTCTTGCCCCCTCTTTTGTTTAGCTTGTTGTGCTGTTTGTACTTGCTGCCCCTGTATTAATGCCTCCTCCTCTAATCGTTCCATCCTCTGGAGTTCCAATTCCTCTTCCTGTTCCTGTTCCCATTCTGGTTCGTCGGGCCAGGTGTCTGCCCAGGCTGTTTCTATTTCTGCAGGCTCCCGGTTTCTTTGTGCGTATTCTGCCTCCGTTCTCTCAATGCGTTGTCTTTTGGTCTCCCATTCTTCTGGTCCGGTGTCTAGTTTCCTTTTTAGTCTTTGTATTATGTTTGTTTTTCCTGTCATTTTTGCCTCCCTCACCTTTTTTGTTACATGGTTGAGTATTGCTTGGTGTCCTTCCAGTTGTCTACCTGTGGCCTCGCATATTGCCAGTAGCATCACTGTATCCGTGTTGTCGTGGTTGAGGCCGTATTCTCCTTCTTCACAGGCTCTTTTTGCCACCTCGTCCGCCATTTCATTCCCATGTATTCCCACATGCGCTTTAACCTTATATAGGGCCACTTTTGTTCCTTCCTTATTTAGCATTTGTATTTGTTTCATTATTTTCCACAGTAGGTCCCTGTGTACATGCCTTTCAAGCGTGTGCGGCCTTCTTTTCATGTTTTGTATTTGGTAGAGGGAGGTCAGACTATCCGTACATATGCTGACTTTCTCTTCTCCCGAGTTTGAGTCTAGTGTCAATGCCATATATATGGCAGTGAGCTCCGCCCTGTTAACAGTTTGGCAGCGTCCGACCCATCTTTGCATGTGGTTCATTGCCCGTTCCCCTCTTGGGTCCCAGACACCTGCCGCAGTTACATCCTCGACTTCCCCGTTTTCCTTTTTGACTTTTCTTTGGCTTCCATCTGTGTAGATCATATTGTTTCCGTCATGCCTCCTGTGGGGCTCTGGGTATCCTTTCCCTTGGCTGTCCCACCTGCTTTCTGGTGGTGGTTCTGCTTTCTCCATTTCACCCTTTTCCCACTGCAGCCATTGGTCTCCGTTTATGTGCTCGTCCGTTGTGGCTGGGCCCGCAAATTGTAATGCCCACCTTCTTAGGGCGTCTCTGTTTATTTCCTCCCTACTCCACGTGGTGTTAGCTCTTAGTACGTCCATAGTCGTTGGCCTCGGCCCCTTATCCCCTCCTCTGTGCTCCCCTTCTTTTTCCCTGTCTTCCATCCACCGTTCAATTATCTCCTCTGTGTGGTTTTCCAAGTGGCCGTCTGGTAGTGCCTGCATGACCGGTAGTTCATGGTTCATCCATGGCGCGGAGTCTATGACGCAATCCTTCTCCCATTCTGTAATTGACCTAGGTTGCCTGTCCGCATCCTTGAGGGTGAGAGGCCTGTGTATGTAGCATGCTCTGCCTATAGTCCTGACTTTGCTTTGCGGGCACTTGAGAAGGGCCTTGCTGAATATGTCGTGGGTTTTGAGTGCGTCCGGGCAGTATTTTCTCCATCCTGCCGCGTTCGCTACTATCAGTATTCTCATGTTCCAGTTGCATTGTTTAGGTTTCTGTAGGTTGCCTTGCATCCAGTGGTCGGGTGGTAGGAAGGTGAACTGCCCTTCCTTTATCTCCAGTAGCTCGTGTACCCTGTATCCCATGTGCTTATTCAGAAGTTTTCTATACGGGCTTTTGGCATATGTGGGGTATATTCCTACCCCCAGAACGGGTTCGGCCGTTTTTGTGGAATTAATTGCCTTTTTCAGTGCTTTGTAGAGGTCCCCTGCTGTGTACTCTGGGTTGAATTGGTATGACCCCAGTTTTTCCCATTGCTCTTCCCATGCCGAGCCTACAGCCCCAAATACCGAGTCTCGTGGGTATTGCGAGTAGTACGTTCTGGTGTCTTTGTGTACATTAAGTGGGGAGGCGAATACCTCTGTTTGGACTCCCATGGCTGTGTGTACCGCCTCCATCATTTCCGGAGGGAGGGTCCAGTGGTTTTGGAGGTTCCTTTTTCTGTGTTTCATCTCCGCCTTGCTGGAGTACCTTATCAGCAGTTGTGCTATTTCCTCCTCAAAAGTGCTTACATGTATTTTGTGTTCTACACTTAGTTTCAGCCTTTTAGCCAGTTGTTTTTCTGTTGGCCTTTGTGCCGTGCTGTCCCCCACCGCCTCGGCATATTTGTCGTACAATTCCCTAACTTTTACCGTGCTCAGCGTGCCTATAAGGCTTCCCTCCGGCTCATAGCAGTAGGTGGTGTCACCTTCCGTGCGCAGCTGCCTGTCCTTCACACCTGGAATGTGCCTAATGTCCTGGTCCGGGTTCGTTTCCCTTGTGCATATTTCCAGGTGCGTTACTTCTTTCCAGTACCTCTGTTCGCCGTTTGGTTGTCCTGCCAGTATCTCTTCAGCGGGCTCACGTTTGGTCCTTTTGTCTCTCTTGTCATTCTTCCATTCTTCCACTAGGTTTTTCCATCCTTGGTCCGAGGAGAGGTTGTGTTTGAGCAGGTGCGTTCTTACTGTTTCTTCTGTGCTCCACGTCGTCTGTTCGTTTCCTTCACCATCCGTCCACCGTACTTCGTACTGTGTTACTTTCGAGGTCGAGTCTGTGTAGTTTTGCAGGTACTGTCTGGTTGCCAGTATCCCGGCTGGCGTGTAGTTTCCCTCTTGTCCTAGCACGTCCATTCGGTCTTCCTGTGTCGACCACTGGCCTCTGTTCTGTTGCTCTGACTTCCTCTTTACTCTCCCCCGTGGGTGTCTGGTGGTCATCACGTCGTCTTCCTCCTTTTCCTGGTCGGTTTCTATGCCCAGGACTTCCTTCTCATGTTCCGTCCACTCCACCTCTGACTGTTCGAAATGCTTCGTTTGGTTGGCTAGCGGGTACATAGACAGTAGTTGCAGTATGTCCTTCAGACTGTTTCCAGCCTCGTGCAGCGCCTTTATTTGTGCCGGCCAGTCGCTTATGTTTTCCATGCTTGTCGTACTTTTGGTGTACCTCTCTAGCTCTCCTGTTTTCCGTTCTTGTATGTATTCAGGTTTCAGCCTTCTGTTCCACACATGGTCCCAGTGGTCCCCTGGTTTCTTAATGTCGTTGGGTTGTGCTTCGCAAATGTATGGGTATAGGTGCAGCATTCCCTGTGCTATCTTTGTTGCCGTCTTGGTGTCGTGTTTCCTTCCACCTGTCGCTTTCAGTGTTTCTATTGGTATGGCACTTTTCCCGTCTGCTGTGGTTAAGTTCTTGAGGTCCGGGTAGTTTCTGAATAGTGTGAGTAGTTTGGTGAAGTTTATTTGTTTAGTGGCTTGCTGAGTTTTCGTTTCCTGTATTACATTTACTGTTCCCATTTTTTCAAAGCCTGTCGTCGCGGGCTGCGACTGTGGGTCTCTGTATTCTGTATCCATTATCCTTTGGTGCTTGGTCGTTCTGGTTGTGCCCTCCATTTCCGCGTTTGTGTATACCCTTTTAGCCTTTCCCAGCTGCCTCATTATAGGTAGTGTTTCTTTACCCAGTTCCTGCATGTGGTTTCCCACTCCTTTCACGCGTATTCCATATTCATTCAGAGCATTCATCTTCCTCAGAGTGTTCGTTTGTGTCTGCAGTCCCATTTTTAGCTTGCTCCTTGCGCTGCTGTGTCCCCTTTCTTCGAAGTGTTTTTCCAGTAGCCCGGCTGTGGACCTGCTGACTTGTGACATTCTTTGTCTGGTTTGGAGGTTTCTCTCCCTTTTGCCGTATCCCATCTGGGCCCCTTTGTCTTCCTCACTCTGAACAGCGCCTGCCAGTCCCGTGTATACTTCTTGTGCATATGTTGCCTGTAGGGACTGGAGCCCCAGTCCATATTCCTCTTTTTCCTCCGTGTTTAGTTCATTGGGCGTACCATTCGCGGGGAGTCCATATATTCTTTTCATCGCGGCCCCCAGCTGGTTTTCTGCCTTTTGTATTTCACCCTGTGTGTATATCCCTAGGTGGAGTCCGTACTTGAATTTCCCCAGTATGGCCGACTTCAGGGAGTACTCTTTTTGTCTTTGTGTGAGGGGGGTTGCCAGTAGTGCGTCTATTCTTCTTTTGAGTTCCTGTAGCGACTTTCTTTTCTCCTCTTTCCATGTCCCCAGCATATTGAGTAGGACCCCTAGGTATTTGTAGGTATCCCCGGCTTTAAGGACTTTCAGCGTTCGACTTCCGCATTTCACCCCTTGGTGCCTACTTTCTTTCACATTCTTGTTGCCATGTTCCACCCCTGTTATCTTTGTTTTGTCCTCGTTTATTCTGAGTCCACTCCAGTCTCCAAATGCCGAGAGTTTCCTTAGCTGTTGCTCCATGCCTGTCATTAGTTTGGTTAGTATAATTAGGTCATCCACAAATGCTCCGGAGGAGGTTCTCAGTTCCCCTCTGAGCTCCCTGTCAGTTGCATACTTGTGCTGGTATCCATGGTCCCCCACCTCTAGCCATCTAAGGAGAGGTTCCAGGTATAGTATGAATAGTAGCGGGCTCATGCTGTCGCCTTGCAGGATCCCCCTTCTTATTGGCACCTCTTCCGAGACCTGGTCCCCTACTTTTGCTCTCATTTGCATGGAGTCCTCCTCGTTTTCGCCCAGTATGTCCCTAACAGCTTCGGTAAGTTGTGGTGGCACCCCCAGGTGTTTTAGTGTCGTAATGAGTCTTTTGTGGTCAACCGAGCCATACGCGTTTTCGAAATCCACGTAGGTTGCATGTAGGTTTTGTTTAGAGAGGTTGGCGTCTTCAATGGCATTGGTTACCCTGGTGAGTTGCTTCATTGTGTTGTGGTTTTCCCTTGAGCCCTCTTGTGCTTCCGAGAGCATGCCGTTTATTTCACAGAAGTCGGCTAGCATTTTCGTGAGTACTGTAGTGTATAATTTGAACAGGCAATCCAGTAGTGCTATGGGTCGGTAATTTTTTTGTTTTGTTACTTCACCCTGCTTGTGGTGGAAGCAGAAGTAGCCTTTTTTCCATGGTAGGGGGGTGTGTCTATGTTCCCACATTAATTTCACGAGTTCACACAGTTGGTCGTGGAATCTGTCCGGCATTTGTTTCAGTATTTCATTTTGTATCCCCATGGGCCCGGCTGCTTTGTTGGTTTTCATTTTCTTCACCGCCTGTCTATAAGCCTCTTTATCCACATTCAGGTTTACTTTTGTTTGGTCCGGCCTTTTGCATTGGTTTTCCTTCATATAGTTCTTGTACCTTTCGTCAAGCCAGGGTGGCGTATCTTTAAGCCCTTTCTCTGGTTCCTTCATTTTGTATGGTTCCGACCACGCAATGTGTTCGCCCATTGCCCGTGCCACTTTTTGGTGTCCTACCACTAGCTCTCCTTGTATGGTTTCCATCGCTTGTATTGTTGTAGCTGGTGCTGTTCCATTTTCTATCTCTTTTTTGTATATCAATTTATGGTAGTGCTTTATGTTGCCCCAGTATCCTTCTCTCATTTTCATTCTTGTTTTCTGTTTTCGGTTTGCTTCGTGCTCTTTAATGCACTTCCTTGCCTCTTTTGTCGCAAGCTTTTTCTGTTCCCGTTCCCATTGTTCCCATTTCTTCATTTCGCTTGTTCGGTTATCAAAATCTTCCGTCCGTACTTCCTCGGTTACTTGTTCTCGTGCTTCTATGTCCTTCTTCCATAATGCTATGTTCTCACGGCACCTGTTCCTTTCTTTCAGGTGGCCGTCCCTTTCCTTGCGGAGGGTTTTTGGGAGGTGTAGTCCATGTTGTTGTTCTGGTGCCGCCGCTTGTTTCGGTAGGTTGACATCCATCATTGCCCTGTCTCTTGCTTCCCCCATTATCCTTGCAACCACCCCTCCCGCGTAGTCTATTGGCCTTTTTCTGTGCCTTGTGCTGGTTGCTGTTTTTATTCCGTTTATTGCTTCTTGCATTTCATCTTGTAATTCCTTCGTATATGCAGCGTCCAGTGTTTGCCTGAGGGTGTTCCCCTCTGCTTCTGTTAGCGGGAGTTTCAGTCTGTCTGTTTTTGCATGTTGCGGCTTTTGTGCCGTTGGTCGGTGGGTCCCCCAGGCTTTTAGGTCCAGTTGCGTCGTGCAGACCATTTTGTGGTCGCTCATGTGTAGCTCGGTGAGTTCTCCTGCCGTTGGTTGCGTGTAGTATTGTAATTCTGCTTTGCTTGCTAGCATTCTGTCTATGTTCCGTCGTTCATGCCATGTTAGTGTTGTTTCCCTGGTCCCTCCCACGTCTTGCAGACCCGTGGCTTCCAGGGTTTTGTTCCATTCTTTGTCCCTGCTGTTTTTCGGTGTTCCCGTCGTGGCATTCAGGTCCCCGCAAATCAGTACTGTTTGTCCTGCCGCATTTTCACTGGCTGTGGTCACCATTCGCACATACTCCTGTATGCCATTTCTGGCCGCCTCTCTGTCGAGTTCCCCTCGTCCTGTATCTTCCGCCACGTCTTTTCCTTCCACCGGGTAGTATACCCCTAGCAGGTGTAAGTATTTTCCTCCCGGAAAGTGGAGCAGCGTGTGTGTGAGTACTCCTCGTAAGTGCGGTACCTGCACCTCGGTGTAGTTATGTGGTTTGGCATATTCCCCTGTGAGTATTACGGCAAGGCCCGCCTTGTGGTTGCTCTCTTCTCCCTCCCCTTCCTCTGTTGGTATGTTTGTGCATATGTTTGACTGCTTTCTGTTTCTGAAGTGTCTTTTTATTTCCTCATTCGCAGTCTTAGTTTCCGTGACTATTGCTATATCTATCTCCCATTTTTTCATTTGCTCCTCCAGTTCATACAGTGAGTGCGGGGAGCCTTGTATGTTCCATGTTAGGAAATTTATGGTGTGTTGTTGTGCTTGTCCCATTTCTTCAGTGTTTAGGTTCTCCGTTTTTGGCATGTTCCCACCCCATTGCTTCAGTGCCTCCGGGGACCCTTTGGTTTCCTCATTGTCCCTTTTGTTCGTTTTCGTTGTTGTAGTAGGTGGCGGGTATTTCTTGGCGTTCGCGGGAGGCCTCAGCTTTTTTCCTGTCGCCGTTCCCTCCTTCTTCTTTAGCCTTTCGTTGGCTTGTTCTTTGCTTATCGGACGGAACCGTAGCGTGGCCTGAACTAGCTTGTCCGTGGTACTTGTGTTCTTTTCTTCCGTTGCGTCGCTCGTGGCGTGTTGCTCCGTGGTAGGTGCCCTGCCATCTTCCTTCGGTTCGTCACTTTTCATGTCCTCCTCGGCCAGCCCAGTTGTTTGTTCTGTCGTCCGCCGCATCCCCCGAGTCTCCCCCTGCAGCCATGCCGTGTTTCTAGTCCCGAGTTTGAAGTGTCCTGGTTTGCCGTCAATATGCCAGTATTTCCAGCTCCCTGCCACTCTTATCGCTTGCTCACCTTGACTGAATTTTCCCCATTCTGGTGGTGTGCTATGTGTTTTTAGTCCACTATATTTCACCTTTTGCAGGTCGTAGGCTTCTCGCAGTATGGTCCAAACATCTATGGCTATTAGCAGTTCGTCCTGTTTTTCTATTCCCCCAGTAGGTAGCCACACATGCGCCTGCATGTCCTGGCGTGTTATTGTGAGCATCATCATTGCCCATTTTTCTCCATCTCTTATTGCTATCTGGGTTCGGCCATCTGTCGACAGTTTTCCCATTGTTTCATCTATGAGGGCTTCAGTGTCTTGTTGTAGCGCTTGAAGTGCTTCCCGAACGTTCATTATTGTTTGTATGCCCACCCCTTGTTGTCGCATTGTGTCCTCCACCTGTTCCCCTGTGCGGCCACGCTCCACCTCCCTCATGAAGGCATCCGCCGCACACGTTCCTTGGGTTCGCGCCTGTTTTGCCCCAGTCCTTTTTGCTGGGTTCTCCCTTGTCAGCTCAACTTCATCCGTGTCCTGTTCTGCATGTGGCCTGTTTTCCCTCATTATGGCCGACTTTATCTTTGGCCTGAATCTGTCTCTGCATTTATTCACTATTTCCGTGGTGTGTAGTGTCACGCATCGACTGGTTTGGAGTGTGTTCGTGTACACATGTTGTATCCACGCTCCTTTCCTTTCTGACAGCCACTGTTGCCATAGCTCCGCAATATATATCACCCAGACGCCGCAGCTGAATGCATCGTGTTGGTGCCTGTCGTACATCGGCGTGGCTCTGGCTTCCAGGCACCCCATTGCCTCCTTGTTGCCCGTTACCCATGCACTTACTGCTCCTTGCAGTTCCTCCGCCATTCTCGTGTGCCCTTGGGCGGTTTTCTTCCGTGTCTGTCTTTCCATGCCCATAGAATCGTATACATAGGCCTGCAACGTGCTGTTATCTTTTGCGACGCAGACTCCTACCATCAGTAGTAGCCAGTGTCCGTTTCCTACCACTGGTATCTGGGTGCCACCCTTTCTGGCGACTTTTTCTTTTACCATTTCCAGAAATTTTCTGTCATTTTCCCTCAGCATCTTCAGTATTTCTTGCATGGTTGTTGAGCCCGGAGGGTTGTCTTCCAGTGTTTCGAGCGCGAGGTCCACTTGGTGCATATTCAGTTTCCCATCCTTGGCAAATATTCCCTGCGTGACAGAATTCTTGGGGTACTGTCCTTCCATTTTCTCGTTCGAGCATGTCCCTCCCCCTATATGTGAGGGCTGTGGTTTCGCTTCGGCATACCTACCCGTCTCCTCAATTTGTTCAGCTTTCCTGTTGGGTTTTGTACCCAAAGCTGCTCCTCGTGCCGCCGTAGACATTTCATTCACCGCTTTGACCTGCGGTACCTCTTGTCGAGGGTTTTTCATTGCCAGTTGTGCCTGCTCCTTCCGTTTAACCAGAGTGCCCAGCACACTTAGTGTTACATGCATGCTCATTATTTGGGCTCCCACCGTTCTCGCTATGTTTTGGCCTTCCCTTCTCATTCGGCGCATCTCACCATGTTTTCGCGCCCACTTACTATTGTCCCTGTCCTTTGTTTCTTGCCTTACTACCTGGTTGCTTCTGACCAGTTGTGGTCTGTCATATTTGGTACGTTGTACCCACCTGTATGTTTTCCCTTTCTCATGTTCACTCCAATATCTCCTTCCCCTTTTGTGTGCATGTGCGTGCTCCTGCCGGTTCGCCCGTAGGTAATATGTGAGGTTTCTTCTGAAGTTCGCCCTTCGTTCCCCCTCTTCTGTTGTGGCTAACCACCTGGGGCCCTTTGGGGGCTTTTCCTGTGTTATTTCCTGGCGTTGGTCGTTGACTCCTCTTGGCATTTCCTCACTTACTTTTCCAGTTTCAACTGTTTGCCGGGTTTTTGCTGTTGCCTCTGTGCTTCGTTTCTGCATGCACTGTGCTGCATGCTCCCTTTCCGGGGCTTCACCCAGCACTCCCTTTGAGAGCTTTTCCTGTGTTGTTCCTTGGCTTCGGTTGTCCTCCCCTTTTGGCATTTTTTCCTTTCCCTTCCTTGTTTCAGTTGCCTGCCTGGTTATCGTTGTTGCTGCTGTGTTCCTTTTCTGCAAGCATGTCACTCGCACCCTTTCCGGTGTTTCTTTTTGCATTTCCGTTCCCACCCTTCTGCCAGTCTTCCTGCATGCTGTTACCCGTATCCATTGCGTTAATTTTTGTGCTGGCGTTATTCTTCCTCCACTATTACTTTTCGTCAGGAACGTAGCTGCAACACAAATTGCAAGTATTGCTTTCATTAGTGTGCCCCGTGAGTTGCCTTCGTGTCCATTACTTACCACGCATCTCCTTCGGGTATGTTTTCCTCCCCCCATACCGCCTCCCTTGTTACGCGTTACACGCTCATTTTGTCCCCTCACACCCTGCTTGTTGCATTTTTGAACTTCGTTTTCCTCAATACTTATTCGTATATACCCTATGGGTGTCCCCTCAAAGTATTTCCCCTTTTGGGCCATTTGCACAAAACTTCGTATTTTTACGTAGAGCTTCTGGAGCAATTCGCTAATTATCCAATGTCGTCCGTTCAAGCTCATTTTCATTTGTTGTTTGTATTTTACCATTTGTAGGCTCTGTGTGAAATTTTTCCGTCTAATTTTGTCATTATGTGCACCTGTACCCCCCTTTTTCTGTAGGTACTGGCCCTTTGGGTTAGGGTTTCCTTTCATTTCCCTGTATATGGCTGTGTAAGCTGTCATAGTTGGCCTTTTCCCTTTCAATGTATCTTGTGGGTTTCTCTTGTTATTGTTGTCCCTATCGTTTCGTCGGTGTGCATGTTCTTCTGGCTTAGCTCGGTTTTCCTTGTTACGCGTTACACATGTCTGCAGCGTCGTTCCGTTCTTTTTACAGCATATCTGGGCTTCATTCTTCCCAATATATCTTTGTGCATAACTCTTGGTTGCCTCCTTAAAATATTGCTCTGCTGGGGTCGTTTTTACAAAACTTCGAATTTTTACGTAGAGCTTCTGGAGCAATTCGCTAAATGTCCAAAGTTGTCCGTTCAAGTTCATTTTCATTTCATGTTCGTATTTTGCCATTTGTAGGCCCTGTGTAAAATATTTCCGTCTAATTTTGCTTTTATGTGCCCCTATTCCCTCCCTTTTCTGTAGGTAAGCCCCATTTGGGTTAGGGTTTCCCCTTGTTTTCCTCCATATGGCTGTACGGGTTGTTGCAGTTCTCCTATTTCCATTCGGTGTATCCTGTGGGTTCCTTTTGTTGTTACTATCCCTGTCGTTTCGCCAGTGTGCATGTTCCCCCGACCCCTCGTTCTTCTTGTTGTTACGCGTTACATTTGCCTGCAGCATCATCCCGTCCTTACTACCATATATCTGGACCTCATTCTTCCCAATATGTCTTTGTGTTCGACTTCCAGTTGTCTCCTTGAAATATTGCTTCGTCAGAGCTGTTTTTGCAAAACTTCGTATTTTAACGTAGAGCTCCTGGAGCAATTCGCTAAATGCCTTAATTTGCCGGTTACTCCTGAAAGTGTGAATGCTGTCTGCCATTTTGCAATAAAGTCCCCATAGTAACTTTCCTGTAAGGCTGACCATTGTCTCCACTCGCTGGGGCTGGTTTGTGCTTATTTCTCTTAGGGTAGGCTTAGGGTTCCCCTCTTGTCCTAGTGGGAGTTCCTGAATGTGTTCTCTGCTGCTTACCTCCCTTGTGCACGGGGAACTGGTCTCGGGTGCCCCGCTTGTCGCTTTAACTCTGTTTACTATCTCATAGTGTATTTTATTGCAACTGCAGCTACTTAATGTCATTGTATGTTTTATGTTATTTTCTGCAGCTCTTGTGCCAGGTGTGCCCGCCCTTTCCCTATGTTGTATTGAGTTCGATGATGCTACCGTGTCAACAGTGTGGTGGCAGTTGGTGCCTGTGTTATTGCTAGCCCTTTCATACTGGTGTCTAGTCGTGGGCTTTGCAGCCTGGGTTCCGATCGGCACTGTGCAGGAGTGTGGGCACGATGCACTATTACCAGCAGCAGGTTTGGATTTAGCAGATTTACTTTTTACTTCAGGTATTTGTTTAACCAGGATTTTCTGGTATACAGGGCTTTTCCTAGCTTCAAAACTGTAAGGGCCTATACAGGATGTGGCCTCCGCCAGGCTGTTTCTGTCAGCTCCTAGAGCGTTGGCTTCGGTTGGATCGAGGCTCTGCCAGCTGTTGTTCCAGCTGCTCCAGTTTTTTCCTTTCGTCTGCCTTGGCCTGCGATGCACACAGGAACCCAGCCAGTACTTATTCAGCTGATTTCCCTTCCTCTTGTGCTGTGTTCGGACTGGTTCAGTGGCGTAAGTGGTGGGGTTCCCCTTTTCGTCTTGTGCCTGATTTCGGAGCCGATGCCCAAACTTTTCAGTCAGATTGTGTGTCCCTGTGCTGTTGCCCTCAACGCCATATGCGAGGGGTCCTTTATCCAGTGAGGATGATTTTTCCCCGAGGGAACTTACCCGTGCTTTTTGCAGACGTTTGAGCTCCGACAGCGTCTCTTCGTCGATCTCCATACCTCCGTCGCTGTCAGATGGCTCGCTCGCTTCCCGTGGCCTGCGTAGATTTTTCTTAGCCGGCTCGGGGGTGCGGTGCCCTTTCAGCAACTTGGCCAGCGCGTTGTTGGAGTTGCTGAAGGACGTTAATATTTCGCTGGAGATTCCAATATGCTGCTTCTGGAACACTCGGTTCTCCTCAGTGAGGTCGATCACGGAGTCCTTGACCTCGTCAACCTTGCTGGAGACGTTGTTCGTGGCCTCAACGCTGTCCGTGAAGCCGCTCTTGCACGTGCCCTCGAGCTTCTCCACGGCCTTGCGGAGCTCGTTGATGGCCTCGTCACCGGCCCCGCCCTTCGCAGCTTTCGCCCACTGGTTGGAGAGCTTGCTCTCCAGCGCTTGCACGATGTCCTCCGTCTGCTGCGCCCCTGCTGCTGGTGGCGCTGCCTTCCCTCTTCTGCCTTTAAACTTATCTCCCGTGCGAGAAAAGTCAGAGTGTTGGAGGAGGTAGGACCGGGATTTATTGGGGAGAGAGAGACGGACCGTACGTCTGTCCTGCTTCCCCAGCCACTCATACGCCGCTTCGCTGGCTAGCCCAGTGAAAAGATTGCCGCTTTTTGTGATTCTTACCCGCATATACGTTTCCGGCTTCGCTGGGTCAGTCCCTGGCCTCACTGTCGTCGCTGGCAGTGGCTTTAGATGTTCTGCTGCTTCGCCTAGGCCCGCCTGTGTAAACACCTCCTGGATGGCCGCGACTAAGTTCGGGAGGTCCGCGGCCAGGTCGATGGTGCTCCCCTTATCAACTACGATCACCTCTGTCTCGTCCTCGCCTCTGTTCGTTAGCGATGGTCTGATTCTCTGTACCGCGTATTCCCCGAGACCCGGGAAGGCCAGCACCTTCGACTCTATGTTGTCAGCGGCCTCCTCCGTGACCGCCACCAGCCGTATGCTGTTGGTGTGCTTCTCCATGTACGCGGGCAGTCCCCGCGCCCCTTTGATTGCTGATTCAACAGAGGGCATACTGCGCAGTTGTTTCTCCAAGTCTTTGGTCGTGTGCCCACGCAACTCTTCGCTGATTATGTGCAGCTGTCGCTCCGCGTTGCCCGTCCTTGTCTGCCTCGGATGAAATACCCGTACCCTCGGGATGCAAACGTCTGCTGCTTGGAAGTTGTCTGCCCCCAGTGGTACGCAGTGAAGAGGTAGATGTGCCAGAGATGTCGCCAGCGCAGTGATGGCATATTCACTTTTTTCAAAGGTGAGATGAAGCTCTGCTATCTTATCAGCATACCAGCGTAGCTGGGTTTCGCCGCTGCACAGAACCGGGGCAGTGTCAGGGAGGTCGTGAAAGTGTCGGATCGCCGACTCCAGGTGGCCGATGTACTGCTTCGCTGCTCTCGGTTCTTCTCGAAAAGGCCCCACCGTCACTTGTGGCCCCTTCTTGTGCATGCCAACTTCGTCCTGCTCCTCTGAGGTCAGGTCAGTACAGTTCACTACCAGCTGGTAGTGGGTTTTGCCGTGTCCTGCCGGGAGCCCGTAGATGCTCTCCAGTGGGAAGCCCCGCTGGGATTTTACTTTCCGCGTGTCCTCGTAGACAGTCATGTATTCTGCCACTGCCTCCAGCGCCGTCATATCCGCCTCCGCTGCACACGCGGCCTCAGTCAGTTTTTTCATATCTTCTCCATGCGTATCACAGAGGTCTGGCATGGTCGCTCCGCCTGGGTACGTGTCAGTTCTCTTCGCTGCTTGCGCTCTTATTTCTTTGATGAACTCCTCAGTGTTCGCCTGGTCCGCTGATCCTCGTTCTCGTTCCATGTGTCTGCTCGATTTATCTTCCTGCCCCACTTGTTGGGGACTTCGTTCTCCGAATTTTCGCACATTGCCGGCTTTCATGTTGGCTAACTTAGGTTTTTCAGTTGCTGGACGTCTTGTGTCTGGCTTGTTCGGACAGGGGTTTTGGGCACTACATGCAAAGTACGGCGCTACAGACACAGGGTGGCGCACCTCGTTTCTCACCTGTGTCGCCCCATCGCCGTTGTTACCGTTGTCTTGGAGTCCTGCGAACACAGTCAGTAGGAAAATTACATTTTTAAAAATATCTATTTTTGTGCCCCGCGGCCCGGAGAGAGGTGCACGCCTCAGGCGGGTTCGCGAGAAGTGTACCCTGAAAGCTCAGCTATCTCACCATCACAGCAATAGCCATTCCAACCCCAATAACATCGATCCCTGGCGGTCTCGGGCGATATTTTCGACCTCATTTTCGAACTCCTCGCTGAATTTCACGATTAGCACCTACCCCACGCCTCCCCATGCCCGCCTGAAGGGCGTATCTCCTGACTACTACCTCCATCGAACGATTTGTCTACTCAAGAAGCGTAGAGCACCTGCACATCAGACCAGTATCAGACCCCGCTTGTAATATCGATCCCTGGCGGTCTCGGGCGATATTTTCGACCTCATTTTCGAACTCCTCGCTAAATCTCACGATTAGCACCTACCCCAAGCCTCCCCATGCCCGCCTGAAGGGCGTATCTCCTGACTACTACCTCCATCGAACGATCTGTCTACTCAAGAAGCGTAGAGCACCCTGGACACCTCTACCCCCCCTGAGATCACCAGCCTGCTCACCATGTTCGGCCCTGTTGGAAGAGCGCTCGCATGCAACCCATTGACCCAACACTCCCTGCGAGTCGTCGGATTGCTTAACTTCGCCTACCCTCTCAGCCTTTCGGCCTCTAACCAGGCATACCCTGATCTGCGGTACAAAGGGACCGCAGGAGGGCTTCACGGTTATAGCAAGCCAAAATTTAACTTTTGCCTGTATTCTACACCATTCATCAGGCTTCCAGGTCCATTTCAAGGCGTAGGGCGAACGGATTCTGACACTTGTGAGTATTAGGTGAAAGTTTCGAGGGTTGGCGACAAATTTCTAGCAATTTTAAAAATCATGTCTATAATAGCAAGCCAAAATTTAACTTTTGCCTGTATTCTACACCATTCATCGGGCTTCCAGGTCCATTTCAAGGCGTAGGGCGAACGGATTCTGACACTTGTGAGTATTAGGTGAAAGTTTCGAGGGTTGGCGACAAATTTCTAGCAATTTTAAAAAGCATGTCTATAACCGTGTGGTCCTCAGGGGGGGTAGAGATCGCGACCACTATTTTGAGCCGATATCTGTGAACCATACCCTACTACATCCCAGCCTTCGGATGACTGTCTTACGAAGCGAGGAAGATCCTGCCCCCCGGCAAGCATCAAGCACACGTCGAAAGGGATATAGGGAGCCCACGTTCAGGCTTAAACACCTCTTGGCACATGTAAGTCGTGCTGTGAACCCACACACCATCGTAGTTCAGATCGAGCCCCCTGAAAGCTCAGCTATCTCACCATCACAGCAATAGCCATTCCAACCCCAATAACATCGATCCCTGGCGGTCTCGGGCGATATTTTCGACCTCATTTTCGAACTCCTCGCTGAATTTCACGATTAGCACCTACCCCACGCCTCCCCATGCCCGCCTGAAGGGCGTATCTCCCGACTACTACCTCCATCGAACGATTTGTCTACTCAAGAAGCGTAGAGCACCTGCACATCAGACCAGTATCAGACCCCGCTTGTAATATCGATCCCTGGGGGTCTCGGGCGATATTTTCGACCTCATTTTCGAACTCCTCGCTAAATTTCACGATTAGCACCTACCCCACGCCTCCCCATGCCCGCCTGAAGGGCGTATCTCCTGACTACTGCCTCCATCGAACGATCTGTCTACTCAAGAAGCGTAGAGCACCCTGGACACCTCTACCCCCCCTGAGATCACCAGCCTGCTCACCATGTTCGGCCCTGTTGGGAGAGCGCTCGCATGCAACCCATTGACCCAACACGAGTCGTCGGATTGCTTAACTTCGCCTACCCTCTCAGCCTTTCGGCCTCTAACCAGGCATACCCTGATCTGCGGTACAAAGGGACCGCAGGAGGGCTTCACGGTTATAGCAAGCCAAAATTTAACTTTTGCCTGTATTCTACACCATTCATCGGGCTTCCAGGTCCATTTCAAGGCGTAGGGCGAACGGATTCTGACACTTGTGAGTATTAGGTGATATAGCTGGCATTTTACCGGGTAAAGGATTTTGGGCCTTGGTAATACCAGGTAAAATACCGGTATTACTTTATCCGGTATTACTAGGGTAATACCGGGATGGGAAATTTGGCAATATTCAAGAAAAGCGGCTTTAACGAACCTCTAATGTATTAAAACTGTACCGAATCAAGCACATATTGCACATTGCAACCTCGCCCATCGTTCCCGAAACTTGCTAATGGCTTTCTTCCACGAATTTCGAAATTTCGAAATTTTCCAAAATTTTCATGTCGCAGATTTCGGCCATTTCGGTAAGGTAATCGGGTAATCGGTGCGAAATTTCATGGTAAAGTAGGGTAAAATCGATGGTATGGCGGAGGTAATACCCGGTAATACTCGTACCCGGTATTACCAAAGGTATGAAAATGTGGTAAAATGCGGTAATACCACCCTGCACTGGGGTAATGAAATTTGGGGTAAAGTAATACCGGGTAAAATACCGGTATTACTTTTACCAGGTATTACCTTTGGTAAATTTTGTGCCAGCCATATTAGGTGAAAGTTTCGAGGGTTGGCGACAAATTTCTAGCAATTTTAAAAATCGTGTCTATAATAGCAAGCCAAAATTTAACTTTTGCCTGTATTCTACACCATTCATCGGGCTTCCAGGTCCATTTCAAGGCGTTATAACCGTGTGGTCCTCAGGGGGGGTAGAGATCGCGACCACTATTTTGAGCCGATATCCGTGAACCATACCCTACTACATCCCAGCCTTCGGATGACTGTCTTACGAAGCGAGGAAGATCCTGCCCCCCGGCAAGCATCAAGCACACGTCGAAAGGGATATAGGGAGCCCACGTTCAGGCTTAAATACCTCTTGGCACATGTAAGTCGTGCTGTGAACCCACACACCATCGTAGTTCAGACCGAGCCCCCTGAAAGCTCAGCTATCTCACCATCACAGCAATAGCCATTCCAACCCCAATAACATCGATCCCTGGCGGTCTCGGGCGATATTTTCGACCTCATTTTCGAACTCCTCGCTGAATTTCACGATTAGCACCTACCCCACGCCTCCCCATGCCCGCCTGAAGGGCGTATCTCCTGACTACTACCTCCATCGAACGATTTGTCTACTCAAGAAGCGTAGAGCACCTGCACATCAGACCAGTATCAGACCCCGCTAGTAATATCGATCCCTGGCGGTCTCGGGCGATATTTTCGACCTCATTTTCGAACTCCTCGCTAAATTTCACGATTAGCACCTACCCCACGCCTCCCCATGCCCGCCTGAAGGGCGTATCTCCTGACTACTACCTCCATCGAACGATCTGTCTACTCGAGAAGCGTAGAGCACCCTGGACACCTCTACCCCCCCTGAGATCACCAGCCTGCTCACCATGTTCGGCCCTGTTGGGAGAGCGCTCGCATGCAACCCATTGACCCAACAATCCCTGCGAGTCGTCGGATTGCTTAACTTCGCCTACCCTCTCAGCCTTTCGGCCTCTAACCAGGCATACCTTGATCTGCGGTACAAAGAAGGGACCGCAGGAGGGCTTCACGGTTATAGCAAGCCAAAATTTAACTTTTGCCTGTATTCTACACCATTCATCGGGCTTCCAGGTCCATTTCAAGGCGTAGGGCGAACGGATTCTGACACTTGTGAGTATTAGGTGAAAGTTTCGAGGGTTGGCGACAAATTTCTAGCAATTTTAAAAATCATGTCTATAACCGTGTGGTCCTCAGGGGGGGTAGAGATCGCGACCACTATTTTGAGCCGATACAGTATCCGTGAACCATACCTTACTACATCTCAGCCTTCGGATGACTGTCTTACGAAGCGAGGAAGATCCTGCCCCCCGGCAAGCATCAAGCACATGTCGAAAGGGATATAGGGAGCCCACGTTCAGGCTTAAATACCTCTTGGCACATGTAAGTCGTGCTGTGAACCCACACACCATCGTAGTTCAGCTCGAGCCCCCTGAAAGCTCAGCTATCTCACCATCACAGCAATAGCCATTCCAACCCCAATAACATCGATCCCTGGCGGTCTCGGGCGATATTTTCGACCTCATTTTCGAACTCCTCGCTGAATTTCACGATTAGCACCTACCCCACGCCTCCCCATGCCCGCCTGAAGGGCGTATCTCCTGACTACTACCTCCATCGAACGATTTGTCTACTCAAGAAGCGTAGAGCACCTGCACATCAGACCAGTATCAGACCCCGCTTGTAATATCGATCCCTGGCGGTCTCGGGCGATATTTTCGACCTCATTTTCGAACTCCTCGCTAAATCTCACGATTAGCACCTACCCCACGCCTCCCCATGCCCGCCTGAAGGGCGTATCTCCTGACTACTACCTCCATCGAACGATCTGTCTACTCAAGAAGCGTAGAGCACCCTGGACACCTCTACCCCCCCTGAGATCACCAGCCTGCTCACCATGTTCGGCCCTGTTGGGAGAGCGCTCGCATGCAACCCATTGACCCAACAATCCCTGCGAGTCGTCGGATTGCTTAACTTCGCCTACCCTCTCAGCCTTTCGGCCTCTAACCAGGCATACCTTGATCTGCGGTACAAAGGGACCGCAGGAGGGCTTCACGGTTATAGCAAGCCAAAATTTAACTTTTGCCTGTATTCTACACCATTCATCGGGCTTCCAGGTCCATTTCAAGGCGTAGGGCGAACGGATTCTGACACTTGTGAGTATTAGGTGAAAGTTTCGAGGGTTGGCGACAAATTTCTAGCAATTTTAAAAATCATGTCTATAACCGTGTGGTCCTCAAGGGGGGTAGAGATCGCGACCACTATTTTTGAGCCGATATCCGTGAACCATACCCTACTACATCCCAGCCTTCGGATGACTGTCTTACGAAGCGAGGAAGATCCTGCCCCCCGGCAAGCATCAAGCACACGTCTAAAGGGATATAGGGAGCCCACGTTCAGGCTTAAATACCTCTTGGCACATGTAAGTCGTGCTGTGAACCCACACACCATCGTAGTTCAGATCGAGCCCCCTGACATTTTACACATCTGACGAGGTTACGAGGTTAAATTTTCGGAATTTCGTCGTTTTTCCCTACGAACCCGTCAAAACGACTCCTTGATATCGTGTTGATTTGTCCAGTTTCACGAGGGAAATTGTCCTTTGTATTCATGCTTTTTTTGTGGAAGGGTAGATGTCAGGAATTCATAAAATAGAGCAAAATTTTGTGCTCAGTTTGTTGCGTTTTAATACAAGCCGTACATTCAGTTTTTTTAATAAACAACACATAAAAATTGCGGTTTATTTATGCTTTAGGCTTCAACCGAGACTGTTGGTACAAGTGGTCAAGGAAAATAGCCGGCTTACAACATAATTACAATGGACCAACCCAGCTCGGCAATTTCTGCACCCCAATACTAAAGCAGCAAAGCTGCCCCTTCTCGACTCACGCAACACTTTCCTAAGGGTATTCCTACACCTCAATACTAACGTAACAGAGTTGCCCCTTTTCGACTCGCGCAAAACTTTCCTAAGGCGATTCTTACGCCGCAATGCTAACGCGACATAGCTGCCCTAAGGCGATTATTACACCTCAATACTTGAACGCGTCAAAATTGCCCTTCTCGACTCGTAAGACTTTCCTAACGAGTTCCATATTCACACCATTCAAAAACCGCTACCGGGAAATTAGTGCTACAGCAAAAACTTGTTTGTACTGTACTCAGGCTCGAGACGTCTAGAGTCGCCCCTTCCTCGACTCGCGCAAAACTTTTAAATATCATAATAATATAATAATAATGTCAAGATATAATAATAATGATATATCGTATATATTATAATATGTTGTATGTTATGATAACAATACTAACACTACTATTAATCTTTTTTTTAATTTTTTTAATAGTAATAATAGTAATAATAGTAATAATACTAATAATTTTTGTCACCGTACTCCGTGTCCACTAGCAGAAAGGGAGACTTGCTGACGCGTGTCCACTGACCTTCGCTGCTTGGTCAAATAATTATCTAGATTTGAAATCAAAAAAAGCGGACACGGTACACGTCGCCAAGGCTTCATAGCCAAACCAAGTGCCGACGTCTTAAATGTGGTAGTTTTAGTGGGTAAGTTATGTATGTTTGAATTATGGTGTTTTAAGTGTGCGATTTCTCTTGCTTAAAAAACACGCGTTAAAAACATGCGCTTTGAGAGTTTGAGTGTCGGTAAAATACAACGGTATTTTTTCGTATGATGTTTTTACGTAAAGATCTTTGAAGCACAGATCTTGGTCCAAAGATCTTTGCGCAAATATAACCTTAAACATTAAAAAGCATTTGAAGCTGGCGCAAAGATCTTGAAGCTAGTAACTCGACTTTGCGCAAAGTTTACTTTAGCAATTAATGGGTACACGGAGCTTACGCAAAGATTTCTTTACATCTTAAAGAGTAGTTCGAGCTTGCGCTAAGATCTTTGAAGCAAAGATCTTTGCGCAAATATTACCTTAAACATTATTAAAAAGCATTTGAAGCTGGCGCAAAGATCTTGAAGCTAACTCGACTTTGCGCAAAGTTTACTTTAGCAATTAATGAGTACACGGAGCTTACGCAAAGTTTTCTTTACAAATTAAAGAGTAGTTCGAGCTTGCGCAAAGATCTTTGAAGCAAAGATCTTTGCGCAAATATTACCTTAAACATTATTAAAAAGCATTTGAAGCTGGCGCAAAGATCTTGAAGCTAACTCGACTTTGCGCAAAGTTTACTTTAGCAATTAATGAGTACACGGAGCTTGCGCAAAGTTTTCTTTACAAATCAAAGAGTGGTTCTCAGAGCTTGCGCTAAGATCTTTGAAGCAAAGATCTTTGCGCAAATTTGCTAACTCAAACGTTGAAAAGCAGACGAAGCTTGCGCAAAGATCTTTGGAGCTAACTCGACTTTGCGCAAATATTTCTTTACAAATTAAAGAGTGTTAGAGCTTGCGCTAAGATCTCTGAAGCAAAGATCTTTGCGCAAATTTGCCAACTCAAACGTTGAAAAGCAGACATGCTTGCGCAAAGATCTTTGGAGCTAACTCGACTTTGCGCAAATATTTCTTTACAAATTAAAGAGGGGTTGAGCTTGCGCGAAGATCTTTGAAGCAGAGATCTTTGCGTAAATGCAAACTCTGAAAGCATTGAAAAGAAGACAAAGCTTTCGCAAAGATCTTTGGAGCGAATGTTTTAACATTAATGTCAGAAGTCTGAGTTTTGACATTAATGTCAAAACAGGCGGGATCATCTCTTTTTCCTAGCATTATTGCTGCTTTTGCTGAGTTTTGACATTAATGTCAAAACAGGCGGGATCAACTCTTTTTCCTCTTATTATTGCTGTTTTTGCTGAGTTTTGACATTAATGTCAAAACAGGCGGGATCAACTCTTTTTCCTAGCATTATTGCTGCTTTTGCTGAGTTTTGACATTAATGTCAAAACGGGCCGGATCAACTCTTTTTCCTAGCATTATTGCTGCTTTTGCTAAGTTTTGACATTAATGTCAAAACAGGCCGGATCAACTCTTTTTCCTAGCATTATTGCTGCTTTTGCTGAGTTTTGACATATGACATTAATGTCAAAACAGGCGGGATCAACTCTTTTTCCTAGCATTTTTGCTGATTCTGCGTCGGAGGTTTGACATTAATGTCAAAACAGGCGGGATCAACTCTTTTTCCTAGCATTATTGCTGCTTTTGCTGAGTTTTGACATTAATGTCAAAACGGGCCGGATCAACTCTTTTTCCTAGCATTATTGCTGCTTTTGCTGAGTTTTGACATTAATGTCAAAACGGGCCGGATCAACTCTTTTTCCTAGCATTATTGCTGCTTTTGCTGAGTTTTGACATTAATGTCAAAACAGGCCGGATCAACTCTTTTTCCTAGCATTATTGCTGCTTTTGCTGAGTTTTGACATTAATGTCAAAACAGGCGGGATCAACTCTTTTTCCTAGAATGATCGTTGCTTTTGCTGAGTTTTGACATTAATGCCAGACACAAAAAAGTATGCGTGCTTTCCTCGAGAATAAGCACTTCTTTGCCTTTGCAGTTGAGAGACTTAAGAAGAGCAACTTTTTTACTCACTGTTTTGTAAACAATTATTTCTACCTAATTTTTACTCCTATTTTATGAACAATTATTACTACATGATTTTTACTCACTATTTTATAAACAAATATTCCTACCTGAAACTCACCATTTATAAACAATTATTTCTCCCCGATTCATGTAGATATATTTGTTTATAAAATAGCGAGTAAAAAGGTTGCTCTTTTTTTCGCTCTTCAAACTCGCTATTTTTTCTAAGTCTCTCAACGATTTGTAGAGCGGAAAGAAGAGCAACTTTTTTACTCACTGTTTTGTAAACAATTATTTCTACCTAATTTTTACTCCCTATTTTATGAACAATTATTACTACATGATTTTTACTCACTACTTTATAAACAAATATTCCTACCTGAAACTCACCATTTATAAACAATTATTTCTCCCCGATTCATGCAGATATATTTGTTTATAAAATAGCGAGTAAAAAGGTTGCTCTTTTTTTCGCTCTTCAAACTCGCTATTTTTTCTAAGTCTCTCAACGATTTGTAGAGCGGAAAGAAGAGCAACTTTTTTACTCACTGTTTTGTAAACAATTATTTCTGCCTAATTTTTACTCCCTATTTTATGAACAATTATTACTACATGATTTTTACTCACTATTTCATAAACAAATTTTTCTACCTGAAACTCACTACCAAAGGGGCAGCTTTGCTGCGTTAGTATTGAGGTGCAGAAATTACCAAACTTGGTTTGTTCATTGTTAGTATGTTGTAACTAAGAGTCTTGATGGTGCAGGCATCGGTTTGCCTTAAACAAGTGGTACCTTTCACCTAGGAAAGTCATAAAATACTCAAACTGAAAAAAATATCAAGGGTGTGTCACAAAATACATTTTTCGAGAAACGTATACAATAAAATCATGCAAAATTTAAGGCCGTTTTAACTGATTGTATTCATGGGTCCTGCACAGTGGTGGCAATATTAAACTACGTATAGTTTTGAAAAACTCGGGTCCTCGTAACCTCGTAACCTCGTCAGTTTTGAAAGC
>LGRX02026054.1:0-58298 GCA_001247695.2 Cymbomonas tetramitiformis | reverse complement strand
GCATTTTACACATCTGACGAGGTTACGAGGTAAAATTTTCGGAATTTCGTCGTTTTTCCCTACGAACCCGTCAAAACGACTCCTTGATATCGTGTTGATTTGTCCAGTTTCACGAGGGAAATTGTCCTTTGTATTCATGCTTTTTTGTGGAAGGGTAGATGTCAGGAATTCATAAAATAGAGCAAAATTTTGTGCTCAGTTTGTTGCGTTTTAATACAAGCCGTACATTCAGTTTTTTTAATAAACAACACATAAAAATTGCGGTTTATTTATGCTTTAGGCTTCAACCGAGACTGTTGGTACAAGTGGTCAAGGAAAATAGCCGGCTTACAACATAATTACAATGGACCAACCCAGCTCGGCAATTTCTGCACCCCAATACTAAAGCAGCAAAGCTGCCCCTTCTCGACTCACGCAACACTTTCCTAAGGGTATTCCTACACCTCAATACTAACGTAACAGAGTTGCCCCTTTTCGACTCGCGCAAAACTTTCCTAAGGCGATTCTTACGCCGCAATGCTAACGCGACATAGCTGCCCTAAGGCGATTATTACACCTCAATACTTGAACGCGTCAAAATTGCCCTTCTCGACTCGTAAGACTTTCCTAACGAGTTCCATATTCACACCATTCAAAAACCGCTACCGGGAAATTAGTGCTACAGCAAAAACTTGTTTGTACTGTACTCAGGCTCGAGACGTCTAGAGTCGCCCCTTCCTCGACTCGCGCAAAACTTTTAAATATCATAATAATATAATAATAATGTCAAGATATAATAATAATGATATATCGTATATATTATAATATGTTGTATGTTATGATAACAATACTAACACTACTATTAATCTTTTTTTAATTTTTTTAATAGTAATAATAGTAATAATAGTAATAATACTAATAATTTTTGTCACCGTACTCCGTGTCCACTAGCAGAAAGGGAGACTTGCTGACGCGTGTCCACTGACCTTCGCTGCTTGGTCAAATAATTATCTAGATTTGAAATCAAAAAAAGCGGACACGGTACACGTCGCCAAGGCTTCATAGCCAAACCAAGTGCCGACGTCTTAAATGTGGTAGTTTTAGTGGGTAAGTTATGTATGTTTGAATTATGGTGTTTTAAGTGTGCGATTTCTCTTGCTTAAAAAACACGCGTTAAAAACATGCGCTTTGAGAGTTTGAGTGTCGGTAAAATACAACGGTATTTTTTCGTATGATGTTTTTACGTAAAGATCTTTGAAGCACAGATCTTGGTCCAAAGATCTTTGCGCAAATATAACCTTAAACATTAAAAAGCATTTGAAGCTGGCGCAAAGATCTTGAAGCTAGTAACTCGACTTTGCGCAAAGTTTACTTTAGCAATTAATGGGTACACGGAGCTTACGCAAAGATTTCTTTACATCTTAAAGAGTAGTTCGAGCTTGCGCTAAGATCTTTGAAGCAAAGATCTTTGCGCAAATATTACCTTAAACATTATTAAAAAGCATTTGAAGCTGGCGCAAAGATCTTGAAGCTAACTCGACTTTGCGCAAAGTTTACTTTAGCAATTAATGAGTACACGGAGCTTACGCAAAGTTTTCTTTACAAATTAAAGAGTAGTTCGAGCTTGCGCAAAGATCTTTGAAGCAAAGATCTTTGCGCAAATATTACCTTAAACATTATTAAAAAGCATTTGAAGCTGGCGCAAAGATCTTGAAGCTAACTCGACTTTGCGCAAAGTTTACTTTAGCAATTAATGAGTACACGGAGCTTGCGCAAAGTTTTCTTTACAAATTAAAGAGTGGTTCTCAGAGCTTGCGCTAAGATCTTTGAAGCAAAGATCTTTGCGCAAATTTGCTAACTCAAACGTTGAAAAGCAGACGAAGCTTGCGCAAAGATCTTTGGAGCTAACTCGACTTTGCGCAAATATTTCTTTACAAATTAAAGAGTGTTCGAGCTTGCGCTAAGATCTCTGAAGCAAAGATCTTTGCGCAAATTTGCCAACTCAAACGTTGAAAAGCAGACATGCTTGCGCAAAGATCTTTGGAGCTAACTCGACTTTGCGCAAATATTTCTTTACAAATTAAAGAGGGGTTGAGCTTGCGCGAAGATCTTTGAAGCAGAGATCTTTGCGTAAATGCAAACTCTGAAAGCATTGAAAAGAAGACAAAGCTTTCGCAAAGATCTTTGGAGCGAATGTTTTAACATTAATGTCAGAAGTCTGAGTTTTGACATTAATGTCAAAACAGGCGGGATCATCTCTTTTTCCTAGCATTATTGCTGCTTTTGCTGAGTTTTGACATTAATGTCAAAACAGGCGGGATCAACTCTTTTTCCTCTTATTATTGCTGTTTTTGCTGAGTTTTGACATTAATGTCAAAACAGGCGGGATCAACTCTTTTTCCTAGCATTATTGCTGCTTTTGCTGAGTTTTGACATTAATGTCAAAACGGGCCGGATCAACTCTTTTTCCTAGCATTATTGCTGCTTTTGCTAAGTTTTGACATTAATGTCAAAACAGGCCGGATCAACTCTTTTTCCTAGCATTATTGCTGCTTTTGCTGAGTTTTGACATATGACATTAATGTCAAAACAGGCGGGATCAACTCTTTTTCCTAGCATTTTTGCTGATTCTGCGTCGGAGGTTTGACATTAATGTCAAAACAGGCGGGATCAACTCTTTTTCCTAGCATTATTGCTGCTTTTGCTGAGTTTTGACATTAATGTCAAAACGGGCCGGATCAACTCTTTTTCCTAGCATTATTGCTGCTTTTGCTGAGTTTTGACATTAATGTCAAAACAGGCCGGATCAACTCTTTTTCCTAGCATTATTGCTGCTTTTGCTGAGTTTTGACATTAATGTCAAAACAAGCCGGATCAACTCTTTTTCCTAGCATTATTGCTGCTTTTGCTGAGTTTTGACATTAATGTCAAAACAGGCGGGATCAACTCTTTTTCCTAGAATGATCGCTGCTTTTGCTGAGTTTTGACATTAATGCCAGACACAAAAAAGTATGCGTGCTTTCCTCGAGAATAAGCACTTCTTTGCCTTTGCAGTTGAGAGACTTAAGAAGAGCAACTTTTTTACTCACTGTTTTGTAAACAATTATTTCTACCTAATTTTTACTCCTATTTTATGAACAATTATTACTACATGATTTTTACTCACTATTTTATAAACAAATATTCCTACCTGAAACTCACCATTTATAAACAATTATTTCTCCCCGATTCATGTAGATATATTTGTTTATAAAATAGCGAGTAAAAAGGTTGCTCTTTTTTTCGCTCTTCAAACTCGCTATTTTTTCTAAGTCTCTCAACGATTTGTAGAGCGGAAAGAAGAGCAACTTTTTTACTCACTGTTTTGTAAACAATTATTTCTACCTAATTTTTACTCCCTATTTTATGAACAATTATTACTACATGATTTTTACTCACTACTTTATAAACAAATATTCCTACCTGAAACTCACCATTTATAAACAATCATTTCTCCCCGATTCATGCAGATATATTTGTTTATAAAATAGCGAGTAAAAAGGTTGCTCTTTTTTTCGCTCTTCAAACTCGCTATTTTTTCTAAGTCTCTCAACGATTTGTAGAGCGGAAAGAAGAGCAACTTTTTTACTCACTGTTTTGTAAACAATTATTTCTGCCTAATTTTTACTCCCTATTTTATGAACAATTATTACTACATGATTTTTACTCACTATTTCATAAACAAATATTTCTACCTGAAACTCACTACCAAAGGGGCAGCTTTGCTGCGTTAGTATTGAGGTGCAGAAATTACCAAACTTGGTTTGTTCATTGTTAGTATGTTGTAACTAAGAGTCTTGATGGTGCAGGCATCGGTTTGCCTTAAACAAGTGGTACCTTTCACCTAGGAAAGTCATAAAATACTCAAACTGAAAAAAATATCAAGGGTGTGTCACAAAATACATTTTTCGAGAAACGTATACAATAAAATCATGCAAAATTTAAGGCCGTTTTAACTGATTGTATTCATGGGTCCTTCACAGTGGTGGCAATATTAAACTACGTATAGTTTTGAAAAACTCGGGTCCTCGTAACCTCGTAACCTCGTCAGTTTTGAAAGCTGCGCATGGTGACATCCTCGTATGTCTCCTCAGGGATCGGAGACCCTTTTTCGTCCGTTCCCGTGATTCCGCATTTAGCCTTGTTGATTCGATAAGGTGATTGGATGGTGAAATGGGCACTGGTTAAGGAAATATGACCCGATTGGAAGAAGCTGATATTGGGGCTAAATTGCTTTGGGAACGTGCTACGTTGGCATGTCGTTAGCACGTTGTTAGTACATTATGACAATTACACGTTAGTATGTAAACAGCATACTAACCCCCAGTCTCCTTAAGTGTGGGAGTTGGTGGACTCGTGGTGTGGTGCGTAGTGGGTCATGGATGGGGTCCAAATGCACTTCAAAGATGTTCAAAGGTGATTGGATGGCGAACTGGGCACTGGTTAAGGAAGTATGACGCTGTTTGAAGAAGCTGATATTGGGGCTAAATTGCTTTGGGAATGTGCTACGTTAGCATGTCGTTAGTATGCTCGTTAGTACACTTTGCCAATTACACGTTAGTATGTTAACGGTATACTAACTTCCAGTCTCCTTAAGTGTGGGAGTGGGTGGACTCGTGGTGTGGTGCGCAGTGGATCATGGATGGGGTCCAAATGCACTTCAATGATGTTCTAAGGTGATTGGATGGCGAACTGGACATTATTTAAGGGGGTATGGCGCTGTTTAAAGAAGCTGATATTGGGGCTAAATTGCTTTGGGAATGTGCTACGTTAGCATGTCGTTAGTATGCTCGTTAGTACACCATAATAATCACACGTTAATGTGTTAACCATATATTAATCAACATGTTAAACGTGTACTACAGCGGTATATGCACGTAAAGTACGCAACCACTGCACATGCTGTGTGTTCCACGAAATCACACAACGCAATATGCCGAGGGACCGTCCACGGCCTAGAATCCCGTCGATCGAAACATCAGTTCAGTCCTCGTTGTCATCCTAGTCGTCAGAGTCAGAGTCAAGTGATGGCTTTAGGCATTCAAAAAAGTCAGCCGCGGGGTCAAGAATGACCGCGGTCTCCATGCACGGATGTGGTATAACGACGACCTGCTGTTCAACTTTGTTGGCTAAGATGAAAGGCTCGGTTTTCTTCTCGAAAGCCGCTGGGTCACGGTACGGGTTGAAGGTGTACACCGTCTTGGTCACATCGTCCGGCCCGAGAATCGAGTTCCTCTGACGGTAGGCCTTGATTTGTTGTTCGGTTGGCTTTGCCAGCCAGTTGACTCTCAATAAGATGTACAGCCGTCCCGCGATCTCCACCCGCATAATGTTTGTAATGCGGCCGTGCCTGCATACCGCCACCATGTTTCGCCGGAATCTGCTCCACACGGCAGTGCTCCACCTGGCACATCAGCTTGAGTGCTGTATGAAAGATAAGGCGAAGACATGTTTGAGGAGAATCCAAAGTCTGCATATGTTGACAGTAATCAATGCAACCGTGCGCAACTCGCCCAACAGCACCTCAGCCGCATCTGAAGCCCTTACCGAAGCTGCAGAACTTCTTTTGCAAGAGACTTTACAAAGCGAGCTGCTGCTAGTGATCGAATATGCACAAAATCGTAATGCAGAAGGGAAGAGGGTGCCGATTGAGAAGAAGCCTACTGATGAGCTAAAATTGCATCGAAGTGCCTTGGTTAGATCAACAAGGGAGCTGCGCCTGAGCCAGAGGAACTCGAAACCTTCGGGAACGGGTTGACGAGGTGGTGGTGGAGAAACAAGTGCGTGGGGTGCGGGGTCTTTTGGGGAATGTTGCATTGTTTGCACGCTAACGGCAGGCCTTAGGGCACTAACGTTACGCTAACTGAACGGGAATGTGTTTTAGTTAGCACGTCGTTAGCATGTTTTTTGTACACCAAACCGATCACCAGCAAAGCGTGAGTAGCCAAGCGGGCCTCTAGCAAGGTTGGTGTGGATGTGGTAGGTTTCACTTTCGAATTTTTGCGAATAAAAATTAGCAGTCGAATTTTTAAAGGCTTTAGAGAATCTTCCATTTAGGGTTTTACGCCAACTGGACGCTAACGGGACGCTAACGGCAAGCCTTTGCGCAATAACGTTGCCCTAACTGCACACTAACAGAAGGAATCTTTTAGGGAATATGCCAATGTGAGTTAGTGCATGGCACCTTAACGACGTCCTAAGGGTGCCGTTAGGTGTTTTGTTGCATCCGGTGCACTAACTGGTCGCTAGGTCTAAAATGGTAGGGGTTTTAGGAAGTATTCAAGGGCAGCCTGCACCAATCACCTGCAAGGGCACTGCACGGGCAACGCATGCAAGGTTCATTGTGTACGTGGAATGATAGGCATGTGCACAGCTGCAGAAGGTGTGGGCAGCTGGCCTCGGTACTTTTTGGTTCCTATATCGCGCGAACTTGCGGCGTTCTCGCGTTTTAGGAATTATTCAAGGGCAGCCACCACACACCTGCGAGGTCACTGCACGGGCAAAGCATGCAAGGCTTTCATTGTGTACGTGGAATCGGGTAGGCATGTGCACAACTGCAGAGGGTGTGGGCAGCTGGCCTCGGTATGATTCCTATATCGCGCGAACTTGCGGAGTTCTTGCGTTTTAGGAATTACTCAAAGTCAGCCACCACACACCTGCGAGGTCACTGCACGGGCAACGCATGCAAGGCTTTCATTGTGTACGTGGAATCGGGTAGGCATGTGCACAACTGCGGAGGGTGAAATTGACGCCGTGTTGTATATTGAGAAGATATAGATGTGGTGTTTTGGAATCAGACGCTGTGTTATTTACTGAGATGGGCTGTGGCGTTCCTGTCTAGCGCTGCAACGCGATGGGGAATGAATGGGGATGTGTCTATTCATCAGACACGGCAATGCTTAACGTTATGATAGATGTGGTGTTTTGGAATTAGACGATTTGTTATTAACTGAGATGGGCTGTGTCTTTCTTGTCTAGCGCTGCAACGTGATGGGGAATGAATGGGGATGTGTCTATTCATCAGACACGGTGATGCTTAACGTTATATCGATGTGGAGCTTTTGAAATTGACGCCGTGTTGTATATCAAGGTATGGTTTGCCGGAGGTCAACATTAGCATAAAAATTTGAAAATTCTTTATTTGATAAATAGGTTGGCTGAACCTATCTAAACATATTATGCGCTTCGGGGAGTCAAGTGGTTAAGGCATGAAGAAGTTATGGTCGATACCGTTCCGCAATCTCCCATTCTTAACCATACTTAAGCACCAACTAAAAACACATATATCTCGAGATCTAGATCTGCAAATTTTTATGCTAATGTTGACCTCCGGCAAACCGTACCTTGATATTGAGAAGGGGCTGTGGCTTTCCTATTTAGCGCTGCAACGTGATGAAGAATGGGTATGTGTCTAATCATCGGACACGGTGATCTATAACGCGATATAGATGTGGTGTTTTGGAATCAGACGCTGTGTCATTAACTGAGATGGGCTGTGGCTTTCCTGTCTAGCGCTGCAACGTGATGGGGAATGAATGGGGATGTGTCTATTCAGCAGACACGGTAATGCTTAACGCGATATAGATGTGGTGTTTTGGAATCAGACGCTGTGTCATTTACTGAGATGGGCTGTGGCTTTCTTGTCTAGCGCTGCAACGTGATGGGGAATGAATGGGGATGTGTCTATTCATCAGACACGGTGATGCTTACCGTTATATTGATGTGGTGTTTTTGAAATTGACGCCGTGTTGTATATTGAGAAGATATAGATGTGGTGTTTTGGAATCAGACGCTGTGTTATTTACTGAGATGGGCTGTGGCTTTCCTGTCTAGCGCTGCAACGTGATGGGGAATGAATGGGGATGTGTCTATTCATCAGACACGGTGATGCTTAACGTTATATCGATGTGGTGTTTTTGAAACTGACGCCGTGTTGTATATTGAGAAGATATAGATGTGGTGTTTTGGAATCAGACGCTGTGGTATTTACTGAGATGGGCTGTGGCTTTCCTGTCTAGCGCTGCAACGTGATGGGGAATGAATGGGGATGTGTCTATTCATCAGACACGGTGATGCTTAACGTTATATCGATGTGGTGTTTTTGAAATTGACGCCGTGTTGTATATTGAGAAGATATAGATGCGGTGTTTTGGAATCAGACGCTGTGTTATTTACTGAGATGGGCTGTGGCTTTCCTGTCTAGCGCTGCAACGCGATGGGGAATGAATGGGGATGTGTCTATTCATCAGACACGGTGATGCTTAACGCTATATAGATGTGGAGTTTTTGAAACTGACGCCGTGTTGTATATTGAGAAGATATAGATGTGGTGTTTTGGAATCAGACGCTGTGTTATTTACTGAGATGGGCTGTGGCTTTCCTGTCTAGCGCTGCAACGTGATGGGGAATGAATGGGGATGTGTCTATTCATCAGACACGGTGATGCTTAACGTTATATAGATGTGGAGTTTTGAAACTGACGCCGTGCTGTATGTTGCATGCTGAGATGGGCTGTGGCTTTCCTGACTAGCGCTGCAATTAAATGGGGAATGAATGGGGTTGTGTATATTCCATTAGACACGGTGATGTATAACGCAATATTATGTGGTGTTCTGGAATCAGATATTGTGCAGTATACTGAGATGGGGCTGTGTCTTTGCTGAGAGAATGAAATTGATGTAGCCGTATTGATGGTATTGGTTACTTTGGATACACAGATCGTCCACAATGGCGTCAGGGAGCACACCAACTCATGAAGACGAAGAAGCATTACGTTCTTTGCTGCATAAAATCATTGTCGATCGGTTTCACAAGGACACTTCGCTTCTTGACAATGTCATCTCCACGCTGACGGGCCTTTGGGTAACGACACGATCTGAGCTACAACTGGCCTTTGATGCACGAGCACGTTCTGAGTCTTGTTGGTCAGAATTGAAAACCAAAGTACATCTACCTCCGTTATTTTGGGATGCGTTAAGTTTGGAGTTGGAACCGCCAAAAGTTGCTCCACAATCTGAGGGGGATAATCAATCTTCGGGATCTCGAACTGTGAACTCTCTGCTTATGGGAAACGCTGAACGAGGCATCAAGCGGAAGAAGGATGAGTTTAACCTGCAATGGTCTCCATATGGGCCAACAAAGCTGAAAAAGGACAATGGATACGCCGTCTTTTGGAATATGGAACACTGCTTTGTGTTCAACTCGAACTCACTGCTCGATGTGAAGACTCGGAATGATATTGTTAACATGCGCTGGAACATGAAGCAAGCTCCCCATGTCGCACTACAAAATATTCACAAACGAGGTGGGCCCTTCCATCCAACGTGTGGTGCGTGTATGCATATGAAATAATACATTGCTTGTGAATTTGCACACGGTGTGAGTAATCTTAACGTGTATGTTGTAGATGTGAGGTGCACATCTGCCTTTGGCAACAAGCTATGGTGAAATTATCAAGCTGGAAGGCTGGGAAAATGTCATGAAGAGGCAGTCGGAAGTCCGACAACTCAGGCAATCCCTATTTCTTATTGTGATGCAGGGGGGATCGCTAAACAATTGGCAGCCATAAATCGAAAGAAGTTGAGCCTTCCTATTTTGACGGAGAGTTTGAAGCCGTAGCCAGGCCCAGCAGCAAACAAACAATTGCCGTCACCAAATTCCAACCAAAGTTTTCCCAGCGCACTCGAAGATGCAAGACGAAAACAAATTGAGCCAAATTGGCCAACGATCGGCCCACAGAAGTCAAAGTAACGCTACAGCGCGATACCACTTAGGGTTAGCCACTGCTAAGAACGCTGGAGCGTTGCAGCGCTAAGGGCAACGTAAGCAAGCTGCACTCGCCAAATCGAAGAACATTTTCGAATTCCACAGCATAAATTTGCCCATTCCCACGCAGCCGCAAAGACATCTGACGAAAAACACGCACACCAGCGGAATAGCGCTAATTTGAAGCTGCATCATGCTAATTCCGAGCCAGAGAAGAACGTTGCGCACTCATTCCAACCGCAGAGCAAAGGGCAGATGAAGATCCCGCGGAAAATACCAACCAATCGGTACAATCCCCAAGAAGAATCAACGGCGTAAAGGTGCCAGCGAGCAAGGGAAACGCCGAGTCGTCGACCAGCGCGCGTCAGAGCGCAAATACGAAGGCAGTGCCAAGAGGTAGAATTCCAAACAATCCCAAACCAGGATCCAAGCAAAAATAAGAATTCCTGATACAATTTGCGCGGTAAATCCACAAGTTGCAGGTGAAGAACGCACGCAGAACTGCTAACGCAACGACATCAACGTCTCAAAGCAGGCAGGCTGCCGTACTCTGTGTGCGCTAAGTCGAAAATTAATCATTGCCAAACAGCACGCCGAGCTGGAATTTGAGTGCATTCATAAAGTTAGCTTAGGAGTTGGAAGCCGCATTCTCATATTCGATACACACGACGACCACCAAGGTCCCAACATCTGCACTTGTGGCACACTTTTGTAAACGCGCCACTCTGGGGCCCTTGTACAGGAGGAGCGCGAAATTCCAAATCTCCAGATCAACGCGCCAAAGAAAACGTCGCTTCAATTGACAATTCTAAGACAACTTATGCGGTTGCTACAAGCCAGCGAGCCGTAAAAGTCGATAAAAGTCGCAACTGAAGTCGCGGCAGGGGCGGCTGCGGGTAAGCGTAACGCACACCGGCAGTTCTCAAATAACAATGAAGCCGAAGACACGGTGTAAATTTTCGGAAAGGTCATAAATGTTTTCTAAAAAAAAATTCTGTGGAAGCGGTGGTGGTGGTGGTGCGTAGCACACTGATACCATTTTGTGGGAGGCAGCTGTAACCCTCCTCACATAACAGACACTGTAACTACTTATGATGGGGCTCATATAAAGCAAGGTTCTATATTATGCTTTATAAGGTCATAGTGAGCTATGTCACTCTTAGGATCTATGTCCTGACTTACTACATATACTTGCAGGTAAGAATTAGGTATTATTTGACTTTTGCCATGCGGCTGTTTTGCTCTAGAAATCTCAACTGTTTCTTTGGCCTTGGCCATTACTTATTCACTCAGCTCTCTGAGGTAATCCTAGTCAGCATGGCCAAGTCTCATCAACCTATCATATGCTTGTACTGCATTATCATGTGCCAGTATTCTTCATGACACATTATTACACAGTACAGTAGTACTGTGTACTCCCATATAAGGGGGGTCTCTTCCTCAACAGGGGTCTCGGGCGCTAATGCTGTAAGGCGCGTATGACACTACTGGCATGTATGACATTGCCGAGTCATCCGCGCATGACACCGTGTGTTGTCCTAGCACACACACTGTCCATACGCCCGTCCACACGTCGTCCGTACGCGTCGGTACGGTCCAGGGACACGTCCACATGGTGTCCATATGGCTGAGGAGGGGTAGAAGCGGCATTTCTCGCAGTCCGCACGTGTGGACAACAATTTCCAGTGGTTCATGCGTATGGACGGCACCTATCCATACGGTCGGGCAGTGTACGGAGCGTCCACATGCGTAATAAAATCAGGTAAACTAGCATACGTCGTCCACACGGAAGCGCACGTATGGACGACGTGTGGATTTATCGTATGGACACCGTATGAACATCACTTTTACAAATTAGACAATTTCACACGTGTGGATTTAGCAAAAAAAGCGTCCATACGGTGTCCGTACGCTATCCACGCGTCGGACGGACGGTTTTCCACGCGTGCGGACAGGCCAATAATTTATAGAGTGAGATAGGCTGTGTCTTTCCCATCTAGCGCTGCAATGTAAACGGAATGGGGATGTGTCTACTCATCAAACAAGGTGACGTATAACGTTTTATAGATGTGGTGTTTTGGAATCAGACATTGTGTTATTTACTGAGATGAGCTGTGTCTTTCCTGTCTAGCGCTGCAATGTAAGGGGGAATGAATGGGGACGTGTCTATTCATCAGACACGGTGATGTGTAACGCGATATATATGTGGTGTTTTGGAATCAGACGCTGTGTTATTTACCGAGATGGGCTGTGGCTTTCCGTCTAGCGCCGCAACGTGATGGGGAATGAATGGGGACGTGTCTATTCATCAGACACGGTGATGTGTAACGCGATATATATGTGGTGTTTTGGAATCAGACGCTGTGTTATTTACTGAGATGGGCTGTGGCTTTCCTGTCTAGCGCTGCAATGTAAGGGGGAATGAATGGGGATGTGTCTATTCATCAGACACGGTGATGTGTAACGCGATATATATGTGGTGTTTTGGAATCAGACGCTGTGTTATTTACTGAGGTGGGCTGTGGCTTTCCTGTCTAGCGCTGCAACGTGATGGGGAATGAATGGGGACGTGTCTATTCATTAGACACGGTGACGCATAACGTTTTATAGATGTGGTGTTTTGGAATCAGACGCTGTGTTATTTACTGAGATGGGCTGTGTCTTTCTTGCATTAACGTGTATGTTGCGAGGGCAGTGATGTGTAACATAATATTGATTTGTACCGGTCACATGATGTACAGGTGATCATTGAATCTGCTTGTGAGAAATTATCCAAGTTCAAGTATGATAGAGGCGATGTTGGTGCTGAAATGATGAACCGACAACGAGATAGTGTCGTTCCATTACGTTCATGTTCCTGGGCGAGTCTTGCTGCGGAGGTGGAGGAGGTGATTCAGGAGAAGCAAAAGATATCAAATCCATCAACATCTCTCATCACCGTGTCTGAGGCCACTATTCGTCATTATTGTGCGGCTCGGAGAGCACGGTCGCTAGTTGCTCGAAGGCACAATCCTATCGCCGATGTCGGGGTGCATAAGTTACAAGGGGAGGCGGATGTGTTCAACATTGATGCGCCGTTTAGCCATGCTATGGTTCGCGACTTTGAGGACATCTTTTTTGAGTTGTTGGACTTGAACATTCCGGCGGTGCTGCGTAATTGGGATGATCATGCGAAGTGGAAAGCAGACAAGAAGCAAGCATTCACGAGATGTAGCACGGTGACTTTGAAGCAAGAGGTCAAGAAGGCGCCTTATTCGGACATGCAGGTGGTGTTGGGCGGAGCCGTTGCTGTTACGAACAGCATTCTTTTGTGCTTGCCTGTGGCGTGTGATGAAGCCTTTGGTGGAAATGGTGTCAGTCAAAAGAGATCAAACCCATGTGTCAAGCAGGCCTATGCTGTGACCAGACTGGAGCGGGAGCGCAGGAGCACGCCTACCCAACAACTTAATGACTGGAACATGGTTGTGCAAACTCACACGCCGCTCAAGGAATACATGCAATTCTGCACGGTGAAGATGTCTATTTCGGATGGTGGCTTTCATCATAACGCCAGCAATTCTGAGGTGCAATATGTGCAGACCAAGGACCACTTGCGCAGTGATCGAAATTATGATGCGGACTACCAACGTGCAGCGGGTTTGAGTTCATTCAATGAGGCGGAGCGTGTTAATGCAGCACAGACTAAGGCCGTGTGCGAGGCGGACGTTCCCACTATGTTGGCACTTGGGCCTCCTTCGAATAGTGCTGACCTTCAACGAAATCGACGAGGGTTTCAGATGGCGATGACATCTGCAATAGCTGGCGGCACATATGCCAAGCGGGCGATTGTCAGGTATGCTTCATATGATCAGGTTCCGGACTCAGAGATGACCTCAAATGCGGAGCGGTTCGCGGCGAGAGCGATCATTGCGGCAAAACCAGAGAATCGCCTTTTGTTGCCCATGGCACGTGTTGTGTGCCCGGTGTTGAGGTATGGGGATCTGCATGGGAAACGCGACAAATTGGCATTTCAACTTAGCCGAGAAGCTTGCTCATTACCTGGTCGTCTTGGGCGGCTTCGCACAAGGAGTGACTACGCGCCGTTTGACGACAAGTTGCCCTTCAAGCCATGTGATGAGCGAGGTTGGCGGGGTCCGCGATTACCCTTTATTTTTGTGCCCATGCCCACGATGGGTGTTGATGGGCATTATGTACGAGGAGGTAGTCGAGGAGATATTGATCCAGAGTTGGTCATCGAGCCACCCTCCACCGAGCTAAAACGGTATTATAAGTTGGAGAGCACCCATCTTTCCCCATCAGAAGAGGTATGTGTCTCCCTCTAGTGTCTAATTTGATTTGTACATTTGCGCTAGCATTTATCTTAGACATGCGATTTGCATGCAAAGTTTGTGATTTGATCCCCATGGCCGGTATTCGCATGTGTGCTTTGTGCTGTGTATAAGATGTGCATGCAAGTGTACTTTCAAATTGGAATTACGTTTCCAATGGTGCCCATGCGTTGAGTACTAGTAGGGTCTTCATTTCCACACAACTTGATACAAATCAAAGTGTCACTCCATGTTGCATCGTAGGGAGAGTCGTTTTAGGTGAATTATGTTATTTCTTATTAATTACTTTGTGTGATGGGACCTTTGGTTATGCAGGCACGCTTAGCAGGCATGTTATTTCCTGGTTCCAAGGATGGTGTCGCTCGTCTGCGTCGATTCTTTAGTGAAAAGAGAATGAAGGATTTCATTAAGGAAGAGGAGCGCAAAGAGGCTGCATCAGAGGCTATTCAACGGGATCTAGAATTTACTGAGATGCGCCTGGTGGTGGAGAAAGTGATTCATTTGTGTCGGCCAAGTATTAAAGGGTTGAAGCATGGTGCGGGGATCAAATCGAATTATGTTCGCATGCTGGATGATGATCGGATTGGGCTGAGCTCTTTTGAAACAAAGAAGGAGTTAATTGAGCGTTTGCATGAGCACATGGCGCACATCATTAATATGTTCTCACTAGATCGTCAGCAGGTGTACCGAGTTGTGAATTTGTCCTCGGAATGTGATGAGAGTGATCTAGAAACTGCTCCATGTGAGATATGTAACTCTCCCGAGGACTCTGTGGAAAATCCCATTATATTGTGTGGTGGAGATCATGCAGGTCACGTAGGATATCACATTCGTTGCCTATCACCCGCTCTGTATTATGTTCCCTCTGGTACTTGGTTATGCCCCGTTTGTAAAGCTGCCAATTTGTTCATCCGGATTGAAGAAGTACTAGATAAGAAGACTATTGGAGGTGTTGTGAACTACATGGTGAAGTGGAAGGGATATGATGACCCTTCATACAACTCTTGGCAGAAGGCAGCTGACATCCCGAAAGGATCGAGGCACCTAGTCACAGAATTCAACAAGCGGAGTCGAGGTGCACAAAAATAGTATGATAGTAGAATTAGTAACCTTACAATCCTTGGAGGAAAGATAGTAACATCATTGATGGATATGTAATATGGAAATATGTTGTGGATATTTTGATGAATTTCGATGAATTGAAAAATTTGTGAGTGAATTGGTACATATGGAAGACATATACTTACACTAATGCATTTATTCCTCTCCTTTTGTGCATCATGTATGTTATATTTGAGACATGAAAACAAGAATCCTGTGGATAATGCATTATATATATCACTATAATCTATGCTTGCAAGTCAAGTAGGTCACAAATGTATGGAATGGTGATTTGTATACATTAATATATGTGTCGTGTGTGTAAGTGTGTGTGAGAGAGTGTGCATAAATATGGATGAACCTTAGATTATCACGGGGCATGATAGCGCTAGCGAGGATGAGTCGGTAATGCCATAAGTAGAATTGAGAGTGAGACGGATACTAATGTTCCGCGTATTCAATCGGCTCGAGAGTATGTATGAGCACCATAATATGACAAGTTGAAAATTTAGGGTAAGCATTAATTCGGTCGCATTATGTTGCATTTCAAGCACATTTTTACTTGTGTTGATGTTGACGTTGATGTCGAGGCAAATGATGATGGCTCGGCAAACGAAATGTGCATTTCTTAGGGGATACATTGCTTTGATGCGGGGCGCTCTGGCGCGGGGCGCTCTACAATTTTTGCATTTCTTAGGGGGTACACAAAACCCCCTAGACGTTTGTGCAAGTTGCAAGGATAGGGGGGGGGCGTAGCCCCCGTGCTGGTGCATGCCGCTAGGGGGTTATCCCATGTTCTATCTTGCCCCCGAGCAATGTTCGCCCGCCCTAAACATTTCGTAGAACTGTCAGCATTCAGTTAGCAGGCTGTATGTGCACATAAACATTTGTGCCATACTTAGCCCTGACGAAGTAACACCTGCATACGTGCGAGGAACAATGTCACACAGCCAGGCGGTCGTGTGCGCCGAGCGTGTCCGCCATGGCGTGCTACACGGAGCGGGTCCCGGCAAGGTGACGTGGCAAGCGGGCACGCTCGGCGCGCGCAACCGCTTGGCGTTGGCAGGAGCGCGCAGTACCGTGCGCGAGTGGCAGCGGCGGTTTAGGGTTTTGGAGGGCGCAGTAACAACAAGTTCGATTTCTGGCCGTTGCAGTTACGGATAGGGTGCCGTGGGCGCAATGTTCCATTCAATGCCCGCCCCGCTCCAGCACCCCACCACCCATGCGTGATATTCCCGATATGCAGGTACCACGCACAAAAACCTACAAGACATTGGGAATATCACGCCTAGCGCGGTATTTCCAGTCGGGTTCAGGGAAGCGCGCCTTCCTCAAAATGATTGTGAAATCGCGCCTGGCGCAATATTTCCAAGACGGGCGCGACATATCGCGCGGCGCAGTATCATATACCTCCTTAGCACCGCCTGTATATTTCATTTGCGCATTGTGTCGGCATTCCATGTATTGTTATAAAATAATGTAGGGAAATTTATCTTGCTGTGGGAGAATGTCGGAAACCATGGCGGGTTCCTTTACCGTACGTTGCTATAGGAGAATACAGGATAACTTAGCCTGTTGTCGGGAAATGTAGGGAAATACAAGAGTGCATGTAGGCGGGGCCGTGACCAGATACCACGCATCGACTTCGACACATCGCAAGCCGAGTGCAAAGAAGAGATGCCGCATACATTCATTTGGCATGACATCTTCGTTCCTTGGATGTGGAATGCTTGGAATGCTCGGGTCACGTCCAATTCTTCCAATTGTTTTAAAGTCGACTCACCAAAGAAGTCCATTCTTTCTCTAGCATGCACATACATAACTTTCAAGTGTGTCAGGCCCATCTCTCAATCCGGGTCTGCCAGATTCCTCCACCGGCACATTCTGATCAAAACGTAATTTACAATAATCCGACAAGGTTTGATGTTCTTAAACCGGTGTGCCGCATATGCTACGAGACCCACAATGTGGACTGGTCCCCTTCTGTTGTATCATTTTTGTACTTGCTTGACTAGTTTTGTACCACTGCAACTGACCAATTCTATTTCAATTGATAAGTTGATAATCCGTCATAATTTGATCGATAAATCCTTTTGCCAATGGTTTGGAATAAGCTTCCTCGGCACCAGCAGCTTGAAACTCCTGTTGCATCATGTAGTCTGCACTCAATCCAATAATTGGATGAGAATATCCAAATTCCCGAAGCTTGCGGACCATGCTGATGCCGTCCAGTATAGGCATCTGCAAATCTGTCAAAATCAATCTGAATTTGGCGCCATTAACAACTAAATCCAATGCTTGTTGCCCATTTGCCGCTGACATGCAAGTGATCTTCTTCCGCATTAGTATCTTAGTGAGTAGCATCCTCTGCACGTTGTCATCTTCAACCACCAGAACCGAATATCTGTGCCCACTCTCAAAGTCATTAAATCTCAAATTTTAGATGTGGTACATTGCATGCTGCATATCTACAATAACAATATCTCCCGTGATGCCCAAGTCAGCTGCAGAGCGCCGTCAGAGGGCATCAAGGACCATTTCAAGAAACATCGTGCATCATAAGGGGTGCCATGAAATGATTTGTTGCAGGCAGCAGATGTCGCAGATAGACAGATAGAGGTGGCATGGTGTTTGAATTTGCTTTTCACAGGCACACATTTGAGTGGAGAACATAAGCACATGTTGAGAGCAGATTGGCACAAATAAGAACCCACACTATATTTTCAGCTTCATGGTCTCATGAAACCCAACTTCCTCATCGAGCAGTGTGCATGAAGGTTTGAAGACCTAGAGGGCATTGAGGCGGCGTGCGCCCTTTTCATCACATCTAAATGTCAGAAAGCAGAACCAGATGGAACTTAGATCTTCGACCTCATATACGCAAGCGTGCATCAGGAGCGCTCATTGTACATGCTGATGCCTGCTTACTGAAGCATACCTGAAAGACTCTAACGACTCATTGTAGCCAACCTCTAACGACTCGTTGTAGCCAACCTCACATACTGCCGGCAATTGTTGTTCGCTGTGGTGGCTTGGATCTCTGTTTACGCCTGCTGCAGCATCGTGGCATGAAATGGGCTCCACTTCCTCGTGCAAGTCGGCCTCAACACTTTGCTCAATCTCCAAATGTAGGTCATTGGACTGCTCGATAGCAAGTATGACCTCATTTTCCTCCAGCGGTCTCGGGAGCTGCATCCTGAAGAAAAACTCAGTGCCAGCATCGGGCTTGGAGTTCAGTCCGATATCTCCCCCCATCTTCTCGATGATGGCCTTGCACAGACAAAGGCCAAGACCAGATCCACCACCTTGCTGCAGCTGTGAAGGGTTGATCTGCTCGTATGGAGTGAATAATCTTTCTGCATCCTCCGGGCTAATGCCAATACCGGTATCTTTGACGCTGAATGTCACCTGCCATGCAGCAATTCCCCGGCAAGAATGCCTCAAGAGAGGGCTGCCTCGATAGATTGCATGCCGGGGGCCAGATTGCATGCCACCGATCGCCATCCCTGAACCAGCAATGGAGCAATGATGAAGACTACTTGCGGTCAATAGAAGTTATGCAATTGGTAGGAGACACCAGCTGCAACAGCTACGAGTTTATCTTGTATGATTATAGGAAAATAAATTGATCGATTGCACAATGATGCCCAGCATCATTTGAGGAACCCTATAACCCTAGAACCCTGTAACCCTATGCCCAGCATCATTTGAGGAACCCTATATCGATTGCACAATGATGCCCAGCATCATTTGAGGAACCCTATGCCCAGCATCATTTGAGGAACCCTATAACCCTAGAACCCTAGAACCCTATAACCCCATGCCCAGCATCATTTGAGGAACCCTATATCCATTGCACAATGATGCCCAGCATCATTTGAGGAACCCTATGCCCAGCATCATCAGGGACGCCTATGCCTGCCTCCCGCATGTCGAACCTACACCTGGACGAGCCTCCCATCAAGGACCGCCTCGCACGCAAGAGCCATGAATGGAGCCACCCATAATACATCTACACGTGGCCCTACGAGGCCGGACGAGTCACCATGCAATCCCCATCTGTGTGAAGAGAACTACAGTACACCATCTGAAATAGCATACATACCACGGGTCCATATGAAATTATGTTTGTCTCGCAATGACAGCCAGCCAGCAGTGCATGGTAAAAAGCAAGACATGGTAAAATATGCAGCAAGGTGGCGAGGCTGGAGGCTGAGGATTGCTCATACCCAAGGAGAGGGCGATGTGGGCGGCAGCTGAATATCCGAATCTGCAGTACTCTGGTGTTGTGGCCATTGCTCAGCAGTGTGAACTTGCACACAAACTTCGCCCCCTGAGCTGGTAAATTTGAGTGCGTTTGAAAGCAGGTTGGAGAGCACTTGGAGCAGCCGATGTTGGTCGCCTATCAGTACAGCATTCTGCACCAGCTGTGGTGAAATAACTGTCTTGAGAGCCACTCCTTTTTTCCGAAACATGCCGTTGTACATGTGTATTGCATTGTTGATGAGTTCACCCACATTGAATGGCTTCGGATCGAATTGAAGCATGCCTTCACTGATCTTCTCGAGGAGCAGCACGTCGTCCAAGCATTGCCTTGCGGTCTCCAAGGGCTGCAACACAACCCGGGTTATTCTCAGTCGCTGCGCATTGGACGGTGGAACTCTTGAGCTGGATAGCCCATGTGCTGAAGATATGTGCAAGAGTTGGATAGAGTATATAATATTACACAGCATGCAACGAAGAGTTCACAGCTTCACACAAGGGGACACATATCTTCTCAATCAGCTTGTAGTGTGTTCCACCACCTTCACTTTGAGTGGTTTTAGCGTTGACCCCGCTTTAACCACGAAGCAGCTTAAAATGCAGAGCAGGTTGAGCATCCTGGTTTGGGCCAATTGTTACTGTCTCATTACTCTGGTGATAATTAGAAGCCTATAAATTAATGATGAGCTTAGTGAATGGAAGTGAAGGTGGACGAGTGAGTCGTTGCACTGATGAAATTCAACTTCCCTCTTCTGGTGATGTAGACTGCTGGGTGTTGGATGACCGGCTCCTGTACGGAAGGTTAGGTCTGGGCCTGCCTGGGCCTCGCAACCAGTCCCAGATTTCCTGCCACCCTTTCCACTGCTGTGCCTGCTCTCACCCTGACCTGCACCGCTGCCCTTTCCTTTCGCTCCGTGGTCACAAAAAGTCGAAGTCCTGGCGCTGGGCTTCGCGTGCGTTCATCACAGCACTCTATTTTTGCACGCCGAGCTCCTTCAGCCACTTGGTGAGGACTGAGCTGGTCACCAGCCCATCCGTACCCGCGTAGACCTTCTCGATGAAGGCCGGCTTTGCCCAACGCTTCAGCCCCACTGTGGACTGGTGCGCAAGATTCCATACCAGCCCGAAGCTGGATCATGGTGTAGCGGTTGCTCAGTAGCGGTTGCTCAGTAGAGCGAACACAGTAAACATATGCTCACCCACTTCCTCCTTACTGGGTGGGACTGAGTTCTCCAGCCAGTCCATCGTACTCTCAGAATATGCGCTGGTGCCGCGCATACACGAGAGTGTTGGCACCAGTACCATCCACTTGTTCATACCGCATCGACGAGTTGGTGCGTTTGCTTGAAGAGGGTGTCATACATCTTGTCGTTGTTGAGATCGTACATTTGAGGACTGTCCATCTCTACCGTCAGGGGTTGCGTCGGAAACAGATGCCCAGCAGTATGAGGCATGCATGGCAGCTGCCGCAGTGATGCCTCCAACTCCGCGTCCCCCAGCCTTTGAGCGGACTCCGCGTCCCCCAGCCTTTGAGCGGACTCCGCGTCCCCCAGCCTTTGAGCGGACTCCGCGTCCCCCAGCCTTTGAGCGGACTCCGCATCCCCCAGCCACAGTGGCAGCAAGGTCCGCAACGGATCGACGGGCAGTGCGCAAGCTACACAGTGGCAGCAAGGTGCGCAACGGATCGACGGGCAGTGCGCAAGCTACACAGTGGCAGCAAGGTGCGCAACGGATCGACGGGCAGTGCGCAAGCTACACAGTGGCAGCAAGGTGCGCAACGGATCGACGGACAGTGCGCAAGCTACACAGTGGCAGCAAGGTCCGCAACGGATCGACGGGCAGTGCGCAAGCTACACAGTGGCAGCAAGGTGCGCATGCGTTGGGCAGCTCGCCTACAGAGGATGTGGGCGAAAAGAGCATCAGCAGGCGGCGCGGGAGCCGGCGAGTCGAGTGCTGTTGCGGATTGGCATCGGGAGGAACGAGAAGAAAGGGCAATGGAAGCCGACGCGGCTGGTAGGACACCTCGGGCTCGGGTGGACATGAACGCGGGTCAGTTCCGCGTCACCCCGGGATGGCAGAAGATCCACCACCAGGTAAAGGCGCTTCTCAGCGAAGCATCGCGGCACTGACGGTGGTTGCCAGTGAGAAGGCTTGCGGGCTTTGCAGGTCTTTGCTAGTCAGTGTACCTGCTGGCAGTACCGGCTCCCAACAGCCCGATTGTACTTTCGGGAGATCCACTTTGACATCTCGAAGAAGCGAGGCTGGGGGACAAACGTGAAGCTCACCAGAGAGGCATGGGCGCATGTGGAATGGTGGCTCCAACTGGCGGCTCAGTGCCGGTGGAATGGGCGGCGGAGTTGGCGAAGTCCCTCGAGGGCCAAGCTGCACACCGACGCCTCCCTGTTTGCTTGGCGCGGGGTGCTGAACCTGAAGCATGCGGCACTGGGGGTCTGGCAGGAAGAGCTTTGGAACCTGCATATCACGCACCTGGAGCTAGAGGCGATGTACAAGACGGTGCGATCCTTCCTGAGGGTGCTCACCGGCAAGGTGGTCCGCCTGTATTGGGCCAACTACGAGGTAATGGCGATTCGGAGCCACTTCACCTCAAGGATACCTCACCTGATGCCTCGCATGTGGCGCCTGTGGATCCTGCTCGACTCAAAACGACATCGAGCTCCAGGCCAGGTACATCAGAAACGAGGCAAACGAGTGGGCCGATTGGCTGTCATGGGACAGGGATCTGGACGATTGGCGCTTGAACCGCAGGTGGTTCGAGTGGGCGGAGCGAGAGTGGCATCGGCACACAGTGGACCGCTTCGCATCCGAGCTCTCTGCCCAGTTGCCTCGGTACAACGCAAAGTGGTACGACCCGGGGTGCGAGGGCGAGTCTTTGGCCTTTTCCTGGCAAGGAGAGGTCAATTGGGTCCACCAACCGTGTTTACTAATAATAATATAATAATAATAATATAATAATAATAATAATAGGTCAATTGGGTCAACCCACAGTGTTTACTACTCAACGAGGTGGCTCACAAGCTGCGGGAGGAGAGGTGCCCCGCCGCGGTGGTGGCCTCTTATTACTGGCCAAGGCAGATTTGGTTCCAGCAGCTGGACTGCTGGAGGCACTGGGCGACGAGGTGATCATGCTGCCTAGGTGCAAGGACTGGGACCTGTTCACTCCCAGCAGGCTGGGAGGGTCCGAGCTGCTCGGGCCCTCAAGCTGGGACGGCGTCATACTCCGCATCTCCGCCTCCCGGTGAGCTGCATGTATTGCTTGCAGAAGGCGAAGCAGGCCCGCAGTGGGTGGTTGCACGGCAGCCGAAGCTGGCGCAGGGCAGCAAGGTCCGGGTGTACTGGCCCAATGATGATGCTTGGTACAGTGGGACGGTAGGGGAGACGAGTGCAAACGGGCCGGCTCACATTTCCTGCGACGACGGTGACCAGGAGCGCCTGAACCTGGACATGGAGAAGTATGAGGTCGTGGGCCCAGCGGCAGTGCAGCAGATGAGCGGCTGGGATGAGGCACTGCAAGAGCGCTGGAGGGGAGAGCTGGGTGACGGCTCCCTTACAGAGCTAGCGATGCAGATGCAGGGTGCAGTCCCACGGGAGAACACGGTGAGCAATTGCCAGCCGAAGGCGGAGGCCTTCATGCAGTTCAGTGTGGCCGAGGGCCAGTCGTGGTTGCTGGCCACGGAGGCCACGGTGGGCGTCCACATTGCCCACATGATGTCCAAGGGGACAATCCAGGCAACGAGCTTGCAGCCCTACCTCTCCGCCATAACTGCTACCACGAGGACATGCGGCACCCTGGGCCTGAAAAGGGCCGGAGCGTGTCTCGTGCTGTGAAGGGGATGTCCTCCCTGCAGGCAGCTGATGAGCAGGAGGGCGTGCGCAAGGTGAGGACATGGCTTCCCGCGAAGCATGTCTCGGCGGCATGCACACGGACCGGGGTTACATCAGGTGGGCAGAGTTGAGGCTGAGCTGCTCAGGGCGTGCGCCTGTGTTGTGTTTGCATGTGTCACATCTGGCAGGCCGGTCACGGGTTGTCTCCATGCTCCGGGATCACATCAGTGTGTCCGGCGAGCTCATCTCAGTTGTTCCACATTGTTTTAAAAATTTAGTGGATGTACAACCGTTACAAACAAGCGACGTCTCTGCGGACTAAACGCGGGTGGCAGGCATGCAACTGTATTCTGAAAAGTCCCCGAAAAGGCTTTTGGCCACGAAACTGGTCAATCAGACTGCAATCGTACCCTGGAGATGCGGGTTCCAAGGTAAATGCGTTTTAGTTTTGAAGAGAACAAGCCTGCGAAAACTTATGATGACAAATTCCCGGGGGATGAGCACCTGGCGCACAACCAGAAGAGCATCTTGTAAACTGTGGAGATGCTGTAGAGCCTGAGAATGCGAGGTTCTTGACTCTGGCATCCTCAAACAAGATGATACTCGTGAGGCCAGCTCATCCAACTCTAACGTTGTTAATGAGAGAACCTGAAGTGGCTGCACAATACCGCTGGAAGGTTCGTTAGAGTCACAGTGTGGTGAGGAACGTCACACCGGCAGCCTATACAGCTTAACTCATAAATGCAATACCACAGGGAAAGCTCGAGGAAAGACTGAGAAAAAACTCATAAATGCAATACCACAGGGCAAGCTCGAGGAAAGACTGAGAAAAAATGCGTGAAAGCAAGACTTAAGTTACCAAAAGTTTTGAATTGCAACCTAGCACCTCAGTTGACATAAGTGGGTGGGGCATACGTTGCGAACTTCGTGAAAGATGCATCCAAACACCTGTTTCTTCCTTTTGTTACGAGATATCTCTTCCTCCAGATCTTTTTGCGCAATCGCTTGGAAGAGGGTCACAGTTTCTATTTCTGTAAAGAACTGGAATTTGGACTGCATGATGAAATAATATGCTAACATAAAGATAATTACTTTGAAGACCCAGATAGTTAACAAATTATACAAGGTGACTGTTTTGCACTCGTTTAAGTAGTATCCACTGTAAGCCAGAATCATAAGTGTACACGTAGAAAAAATAGCCATCGCGAGGTTCCATAGGTTGTTGGTGCAGAATATAGAACAGACGATAGGTATCAGCAAGAGCAGAAAGAAGTGGAAGGTGATACCCTCAAATACTGTACGTACAGCTGGACAGCACAGGGTTTGCATAGCAATATTTGCGTAGCTAACAGCATATAAAAAGCAACAACTTACACCCATGATTGATTTCGTGAAACGGTGGTGATACATAAGTTTATATGCAGCCAGCACGACCATAGGCACAACACCATATGCGAGGTCTAGTACGAGAAACGAAGGACAATATTCGCAGAGGCTCGATAGTTCCTCCGGTTCCCAATAATTTCTTCCAATTACTGACAAACTGATTAAGATCTGTAGCAAGCAAAAAGGTGGCAAGATGGCTGAGTTCACTTCGAGCTTGACCGTTTCATAAGCTTCTTCCTTTTTAGGGTCAAGGAACACCGACGCAAATCGAGAGAGGTGTAAATAGTAGTTAGCAAACATAGTCTTTCTATTCAATATGAGTTCGGCATGTGCTGTGTTCAACATCTCTGGCGACAGTCTTGAGTCTCCAGAAGTTGATGGCTTAGTCCTGTTCTTATCTCTTAAACGTTTTCTAATCGGCTACGGCTACAGAGCCGACAAATGACACATTTGTAATGGAAACTCGGCCGCTGCAATGGAAACTCGGCCGCTGCACTGCGTGTGGAAATTATAATGACATACGACTACCCTATACTAACCTAGCCCAAATCGGTACCCACAAGGTCCCACCTCTCACGGATGCTATCCCAAGGGGTACCACACTCCCGACACCACGAGACATAAAATATCCGGCTCCCTCACTCAGAGTTAGGCTACGGTTCAAATACTTAGCTGGGGCTGAAACCCTCCAAAGCTACAGGGTACCTGCTCATCGCAAGTCAGGTATGTCGGTAATGCACCAACACCCAGCTAAGCCTACCGTACAGCACTTAAAGCAGGAACTAGCATGAGGGTCCTTCGCAGGCCCCCATGAGGGATAACTGTTGCCAGCCTCTGCCAAACAGTCAGTACTGCACGGGTGCAATGCCGCAGCCTACTCTCTACGGAGCCTAACAAAGATCCGTCCGCCCTTCTGCGGGCCAAAAGACAATCTTCCATCCCATTGTTGCTAGCGCACTCCGATCACCGCTGCCACGGTGCTACCTGCTCAAGGGCGGGGGGCGGGACTTCCACACAGTTAACCAGAACACGGCAAGAAGCCTTCTCAGTCACTGAGACGGCTCTTATGGCCTCCGACCGATTAGAAAACCTCAGTTTTCAGATCGGTTCCCGGTGACTGTCATACTTCCAGTCACCTGTCACAGATCAGAAAACTCTCAGTTTTCTAATCGGCTACGGCTACAGAGCCGACAAATGACACATTTGTAATGGAAACTCGGCCGCTGCAAGCCCACAAAGATCACCACAAAGCAGTGCGGAAAAGGGGCAAATAAGAAACTCAACTAGCATTGCAACAAACTCAACTAGCATTGCAACTCAGCAAGACCGCCCTGCTGCCTGCCGAAACCAGAAGCCCAAACCTGCAAAATTTACCGACAGCATTAAGACAACACAGCAAAAACAATCGGAGTTAAGCACTCACATCGACACTCCGTCAAAACATCAAGACTCACGCAATCGCGGCAACGACGCCAAAACACGTCCACGAGACACATCGCCCCAAGAAAGCATCTACGCATCAAAGAAAGCACAATTAAGAAACTTGAAAAGCACTCAAACAAAAACTCGCACAATTCACACCACGCGAGACTCGTGCTCGCTTACAACGGCATCACGCCATACAAATTAGGGTTCTTCAAAATTCATTCCTACGTCTGGCAATTCCGCACAGACCAAAGTTCATTGCGATCACACGCCGACGTACGGCAACGGCACTCATGGCCAACGGCACTCATGGCCACACGGTCAAAATCCACCACGTCCACGGCCACGACCAGCACCGCGAGGCAGGGTACAGTCGTTCTGGTGGTGCCCCCATTGGCGGCAATTCCAGCACTGGATCCTCACACCATCTTGGGGCATAGGAGGGGAAGGTACATTCACAACAGGATGTTCATAAGAAAAACGCTCCCCTGCTGAATTCCCCCTCGGCTGGTCGCGCTGTTTTGCTGCAGCAGCAGCCACCTGCTTCTCCGCCTTCACCAACTTCTCGGCTTTTCGCATCGCCTTGTCTTCCTCCTCGTTGTCAACATACGAGCGCAACTCCAACTTCTCGCACATCGGCCAACCCAACTCAGGCCCCTTGTCGCTGACCATTGCCAACATTTTGGCACGAGCTCGTGCTCGCTCCCTGCCCTTCTCAGCCAGGTCCATTACACGCTCAAGGGCCCTAATCGCGTCCTCAGGCAGCTCCAAACCCACCACCAATTGCTGAACGTCCTTCACCGCTGCCACCGTCGTGACGTGAGCGACGTAGTGGTGCTGGACCTCAGCATACTGCTTGCGCAACCCCTTGTCCTTGTCCTTTTCGTTCGTGGCCCTAGTCAGCTCCACACGATCAGACCCTGGAAAGTTCTCCAGGTCCACAGGCATTTCCCAAGGGCGCCCACGCTTTCCAGCCGCTTGAGTCGCGTCCCCCAACAATTGCGCCAACCGATTGGTAAAGCGACCCATTTGGACCATCAGCTTCCCCTGTTCAGGCGTAAGCTCCTCTCCCTCACCAAAAGCAATAATCGCTGCCACATACTGGGGTCGCGCCTCCAACTCCGTAATCTTGAGCTGGCATTTCTCAGCGTCCGTGTACCACTCCATTCCGCGCACAAAAATAGATAAAAATTCTCAACTGCGCTACGTAATCAACGAACAAATTCTCACTACGGAACGCGCAGCGAGACACTTCCACACAGTTAATCAGAACACGGCAAGAAGCCTTCTCAGTCACTGAGACGGCTCTTATGGCCTCCGACCGATTAGAAAACCTCAGTTTTCAGATCGGTTCCCGGTGACTGTCATACTTCCAGTCACCTGTCACAGATCAGAAAACTCTCAGTTTTTGAGTTAACCCTCTATAGAGGGTTAACTATTTCAGGGCGGTCAAAGTCACGTTTCGACATCGATTGGACCCCAAATCGGCATGGCATGATATATGCATCAAATGGCGGTATCTATATGAGGTATTTAAGGTACTCAGCACAAAAAAATATCATTATATCGTCGGAGCATCGAATTTTGCATGGGGTATTTTGCATGCATATGCATTTTCAGGGGTGAAAAGTGCCATGCGTTGACCGATGTCGTGCACCAACCTAAAATCCGAATTAACTTATTTCAGGTATCAGATATCAAAATATATGTGTAAACATTAATTTGAAACACTCCATGCATGAACCCCCCAACTTTTCGACAAATTGTGTTCATGCGCACCAACAGGTATCAATATTCAGCCTGCACAACGTATGCAATAGTACGGTTATGTACCCATGAGGGCAATTAGGAAAGAGGGGGCCTCTGAGAGAGTGAATATCAAGTTATATGATGAAAAAGGGAATATAATGAACCCACTGCTTGTCTATTATCAAACAAATGTCCACTCAGCTTGCTATCAAGTATGCAAGCTTCACACAGTAACTCACTACAAGTGATGGAATTCATTCCAACACTGCACGCCGCAGAACCAAACCTCGCAGTGCTTGCACCCAAAGTGAGACTTGGGGGGCTTCTTAGTCTCTAAAGCTTTAACAGCTTGTCCCCCATATGCAAACTTTGCACGGAACTTGCACCATTGGCACTCAGTGGAATTTCGGATTTGCCCAGGAATGTCCTTCATAGCATGCTTTCCACTGGTGCGTCGTTGATACGTCTCCCGCAAGGTCTTGGGTGTCAACGTCATACCACGTGGCCGTTTAGCGCCGGAGCTTGGGCCTGCCGCAGCTGAGGAAGCTGCCCTCTTCCGTGCACCAACTGGGGCCACCTTCCACGCCTCAGCTCGTTCTCCGCTGCACAGCTCCCTAGCAAGCAGGGCATTGAACTGTAGGTGACTCAAGCGCTCTTTTTTCGGAACAAGGCCTTCTTCACACTGTGTTTTGTACAGTATGTAGGCGTTGACAACCGCAACGCCACACGCCCACAAAAACACCGCCCACCACCACTTGCGCTGCCGCATCCATGGGCCGTCGAACCTGTATATCTCGCGTAGCTGATCAGCGATGTCAACGCCGTTCATGTTGAAGTTGTAGTCGTCAATAACGTTCAAGCGTTTGAAGGGCAGCTCCTTCTTTTTGTTTTCTTGAGCATCCCATATTTGCCTCACCTTGTCAACCATGCTCACCTTGCTGTGGATGCTCGTCAGAAAGTGAACAGGTTTACTATCATAGATAGACACCGCCACTATCTTAAAGTCAGCTGTGCGCGCAACCTTAACAGTGCCGACAGCCCGCTCAAGATCTGCTTTACTACGAGCCTCGCTCTGTATCACTGACTCCGGAACGCCACGTGCGTGTGGGCGTGCCACTCCGCCCATCAAGACCTTCTCCTGGTACCCCCACTGTATGAAACGGCGGGAAGTAAAAAGGTTGTCCATCCAGATTCTGTTCCAATCAAACTTCAAACGTTTGACAAGGAGAAGGCATCTGTTGTGCAAGTCCGAAGCTTGCTGTTGTGTCAGGGGTAGAGGTGTAGGATCATGCCGAAAGTGGAAAGTCCATGTGTAACCGTCGTCACACAGACAATCTGCCAAAAACCCGTCGCCTTCTTTCTTGTACTTGATTTTGTCCTTGAAAGCACAACGTCCCTGGAAGCCTGCGTCCTGCTCGTCCAACGAAATGTCCTCACCAGGATCATACAACTCCTCACTGTTTGAACGCAGAACCTCTAAAAGAGGAGCCACCTTCCAGAACGGCTGATCAGGGGGCTGTAGTAGGCGGGGATCTTGGATATGGAAAAAGGCCTTGAACTCCTTAAACCTCCTAAACCCGCCGGGTACAGTGTCAATAACACGACTGTCCCCAAACACGAAACTTGTCTCGGGGTTGGTGAAGTTGTAGCGCATGTCTGGGACGGGGGAGAGGCCATTTCGGACATGTAAGCCGAGAATGCAATCCATGTCTACTGCGGTGAAGGGGGTGAAGTCTGGGTATTTCTCAGTTGAGGCCCCCTGATGTGTGGCGTACATGTTGGAATTATTTTTCCACTTCTCATAACGCTCAGCCTCAGGGATGAAGGCGTTGAGATAATCAATCGGTGTGCTCTTGCGCGGGTTGAGAAGCCGGTTGGCTTTGGCACTCGCTCTCCCCTTTTCCGGTCCTGTATATTCCGGCCGAGTCCACCTACCAGCAGCAGCCTGCTCCTGAGTGATATCCACCCAAGGGCTTTCATCGATGGTCTCAGGCTTTTTAATTTTCTTTGCAGTGGTTGTTTTGGCCCCTTCTGGTGCAGTTGGCGCAGTGCCCTGACGCGTGCGGGGCGTTTGCTGAGGGGGGACGGAGGCAGTCTTGACAGCGGCTTTTTGAATAGCCTTTGTCAATCGATCAATGAGGACACCTTTGTTGCCACTCTTGCCTACTTGACGCAATCTACATTGCTCAACCAGTTGGGAGGCCGACATTTTCAGAAGTGACGGAATATCGTCGGCGAGCGGGACCGGAGGGCGTTTGTCCTCAGCCAGGTTGGTTTCGGGTGTGCAGCGAGGACAACGAAATTGGGTTGCGCAAATGTGATGATACGCCAAATCACACTTCTCACAAATAGTAAGTGTGATTGCGGACTGAAAGGGCGAAGCTGCGTTGCAAACGTAGCAGACTCTCTCGCTGGCACTCTCGGTTGTATTCACCGATACGGCTTGGGCCATATGAACTGTGGTGGCGTGAGGTGCTGATGCAATCGGTTCAAGGCTTGCAGATGAAACTGGGGGAGCTTGTGTTGGAAGTGTAGAGGGCCTTGGCGGTTGTGGGGAGCCTTGAAGGTTGATACGGACGTCGAGCGTGCTCCTGCTGGGCGAGGAAGCGGAAGAGGCCTCGTTGACTGTTATGTTCACTTGAGTGGTGGTTGGATTGGGGTTAGGACTGAAAACATTGCTGAGATCCGCAACGATGTCTGTAAGGGCAACGCTAGGGGTGGGTGTAACGTTGATAGAAGGCTGAGGGGTCATGGTTTCGGTTCCAGCAGCAGGAGGCTGCATAGTGGTCGCTGGCGGGCTGGACAGTTCCGAACCTATTGTAGTACATGTTGACACTTCATTCACAGAGCCCTGCACCAGATGTTCAACATCACACACCTCTAGAGGTTCATCACTCTCAGTGGCCACTACTTCATCAAGAAAATCCTCGGTGTCGTTGAGTGCGTCGAAGAATAGTTGGAGATCGGCTGCGTCTCCGCCGACAACCGGAGGCTCTATACCTTCCATAATACTCTAATAAAATATATTTTATCACCCCGGCGCAGAATATCTACTCCGAAAAGGTTTTCTCGCTGATACAGAAAAATAAAAGTTAACCCGCCAGGGGTCTGAAAAAGGCCATATTTTTGACGCTGGTTGTGAGCAGTTCTTGATGTTTTTCGATGCCAAAATCGCGGCCATAGCGGGAACCAATCAAAACCTACATTGGTGAGGTCCATACCTTGAAAATGAGCCATCATTTGCATGGGTCCCCCAATTATAGCTCATGTTATGACAGATTGAATTCAAGTCAAAATAGTTAACCCTCTATAGAGGGTCTGCAACGTTTAAGAGATAAGTGGCAAGAGGCGGCAGGCGACATTTCGCATCGTGTCGCATGTCGCGTCGCCTCGACCAGATATAAGGATGAAAAATTTGTCGCTTTCCGTGTCGCTGCCCGACATTTCACGTCTACGTGGCGTCTGGATCGTGTCGTCGTGGCAAATTATTAGGTCAAAACAGGCGACAAGGCGACGACTCGTTCGTTTTCCCGGGACAGAAAAATGTCGCTTTGCCTACGTGGGCATGTCGCCTGGCCTACGTGGAATCGCAGGCGACATGAAATGTCTGTACGCCGTCGAACAAATTTGGATCTGACGATCGATTTTAAATTAAAGTGACAAAATGCGACAAACAGGCGACAAAAGCATGTCGGCGTCGCAAAAAACTGGCGACAACATCTTTGGAATTCGGATGTCGCAAAGATGTTGTCGCCATCGAAAAGATGTTGTCGCCATCGGCATGCGACAGGCGACATCACATGTCGCCGTTTTTAACCAATCAGATCGCTGTGATCAAAAATGTCGCCTATCGACATGTCGCCTCTAGCCTCTTGCCAGTTATAAGAACGGGCCTTAGGGCTAATAAGGGTGGGATAAGGGTTCCCAGCCTTATTACCACAATTCCGTGTGCGATGCCTTGCGGCGATACAGTGATAAAATCATGTATCATGATATTGTCATACGGTGATAAAAGGTACCGTCCTCATATATTGGCATTCCTTGGATTGGTCGAAATATTGAATGCCAATTTATCGAGCGTTGATGCGGAGCAGCCCTATCATATGACACTGAACATCAAAAACAAAATGCCCACGCATTTTTATCCCAAAAATTAACATGATACATTTTACATCGTCATCGCTTCGAATCTGAATGGACACCCCAGCCCCCCTGCAATCAATCTAAGGATGACCCCCTCCCCCCACCCTCAGGGCAGGGGTCGTCCCTCCGGGAAGAAGTACTGCGGGGGGGGCCCTGCCCCTCCCTCCGTACTTTTTCCAACAGGGGGCGCAAGGCAGAAGGGGGGAGGCGGAGGGGAGGGGGGAGAAGGAAAGAAAGCGAGCGCAGATTTGAAATAAAAAAACGCGGCCGAAGGCCGCGGTCCGGATTTCATATCCTGGGAATGGCCTTCTTGGGAGTGTGGGCGTGGCCTCGTTCCCAGGCTACAGCTTAACGACGTCCTAGAGGTCCTAGGGTACCGTCCTCATATATTGGCATTCCTTGGATTGGTCGAAATATTGAATGCCAATTTATCGAGCGTTGATGCGGAGCAGCCCTATCATATGACACTGAACATCAAAAACAAAATGCCCACGCATTTTTATCCCAAAAATTAACATGATATATTTTACATCGTCATCGCTTCGAATCTGAATGGACACCCCAGCCCCCCTGCAATCAATCTAAGGATGACCCCCTCCCCCCACCCTCAGGGCAGGGGTCGTCCCTCCGGGAAGAAGTATTGCGGGGGGGGCCCTGCCCCTCCCTCCGTACTTTTTCCCTCCCCCCCTCTCCCCTAGTAGAAATACGAGTTGTCGCATAACACGTCTCGCGGGAATTCTCTATATTACTCTAACACTTTATAGCTAGCATTTATTGGAGTAATAGGCTTACACATAATGACATTTGGAAATGATCCATTTTTCATTTGAGTTTCTTTCATACCGTCTACATGTGCTTGCTCCTTACCCCATGAGGGAAAAGATACTTTTGGAATAGTGGTTCGTAATAATATCGTTGCAGGATCAAGTTGTAAGCAGACGCTCATTACAAGTCAAATACGGGCTAGTTACCGGACCAAGGCTAGAATAATTAGCACAAGATAATAGCGGCTTACCCTGCCAAAATTCATATTCTAGGATATTGGGATCGATGCTAAAATGAATCAATATGCATACGTTATATGAAACCCAGGAATCACAAGGCATACCTCCCGCATGTTGTCAACCATCGATGACAAATATCCGGACGTGGGCAGCTTTCAGGCGGTGTTGAGATGCCTCGGCAAATGTCGGAAAATGTGGTGGAGGCACCGCTGAAGGTGGAGCAGCCAACAAGGGATTTGGTTGAAAGTTCTTCTCGACGAGTTTGTGCACTGCGGCATTATGGCTATGATACATGGCCTCCTTCTCATGTTGTCGTTCATGATGAAATTCGTGCAGCATTGCCTCTGAAAAAATAGATCCACACAAGATGTGCTCCAAAAATCAGAAGTGGAAAGTTTGTGTTTGGCTGTGAGGGAGATAGCCCTGTGACTCCCTAATCAATTACACATCCCTTATGCAGCCTTGCCCGTCCAGCGGCTGTGACGGGTTGTGAGGGCCCCCCATATCATAAGCAGGGGTGCTGTGGGGGCCTGAAATGCACAGGGGGTGCAGCAGGGGTGCTGTGGGGGTCTGTAATGTACGGGGTGCAACAGGGTGCTGTGGGGGTCTGAAATGCACGGGGGGTGCAACAGGGGTGCTGTGGGGGTCCGAGTTGCTCGGGGGGTGCAGCATGGGGGTTGTGGAGGTCAGCGTCCCAAGCACGTGGTGTTGGACGCATCGGACAGAGAGTCGTTATAGTTGACGCTCTGCAGCTCCGCGCAGGACAGGTTTTGAGTGGCCCGCAAACTCGCGGCCGGCTTGTACTGACCCAACGAGTTTTGCTCCGCGTCGTTTACGTCGGCCATGATGATCCTCTCCAGCAGAATGTACGGCTTGTCGCAACCATATGTGCCGTTCACGCACATCACGCGCTCGGCCTGTTCGTACGTGAGCATCGCTTCGGGCACCGTACCGGTGGCCGGTGGGTCGACGGAAGCCACCAGCGCGCTAAGATTGTACACGTGGTAATTTTGATGCAGGGTCGTCCACTCTGGGAGCCCGGACGCGGACGCGGGTGGCACGGGCGGAGGCGACGGCGCCGGATACGTGCGTGTCTGCGCAAGCACCATCCACGAGTTCGTTAACCCCATTTCCCCCCTGCCCGAGCGATTTTTCTTTTCAAAAATGCGAGGGATAGGCTGGTCGGGCGCACCTGCTCCGCTAGCGCGTAAACGGCGTGGTAACCGCCCGTGATGTTTGGTGCGTCGTCGGTGGTAAAATTGGTCCACAGGTTGCCGCTTCTGTGCGCCGTGTCGCTCTCTATAAGCTCGTCGGCGTCGGTGGTAAACTCGCAGGGCGCGTTCGTACCGTGATCACCCGCGCCGCAGGAGTATAGCACGCACGCGTCCCGCACGTAGTGGGACCCCCCCTGCGTGTCCTGCCCCACGTACAACGCCATCTGGAAGGTGCGACACCACTCGGTGTCGTCGCATCGCGTCCTGCAGAGGACGGCCAGATCGTCGCGGTAACAGGCGTTGTCGGGGTCGTCGAGCACGTCGCGCCAATCCGCACCGACGCGGCACCCGTAGCCCGCGTGGTCGCAAGTCGTGTTGTACGTCACGTCGTTGCACGCAGCCAGGTTTAGGTGATACTCGTACTGAACGTCGTTGCTCTGGATGAAGGCGCGGAGCACTTTGTGCGACTCCGTCGCGTAGGTGGAATTTCGGTAGGTCGATGAGGCAGTTGCGTGCTCGTGGGTGACGTGCGCGTAGGAGGACGCCGGCGGACCGTTCGGAAACGGTGGCATGGGCGGAGGCGCGAGCGAGGCAAGATCGTTCGGACGATCCGGGCCAATTGTGGTATCGCCGAACACCGGTTTAAGCTGGTCGCAAGGCGAATCGTCGTTCGGGGTTTTGCGCGAGTAGTAGTTCTGATGCGGGCCGTCGTGTACGCGGTAGCAGGTGGGTATGCGGTTGCGCAAGTAACGGTTCCAGAGAAACCCAAAATCCGGCGGCACGTCCAAATACACGTCCGTTGCGTTCTTGGCCGTCACCGCGGAACCCATGCCCAACCCGCCGTCGCGCACGCCGTCCGCGCTGTCCGCACTACCCATGCCCGCGCGTTTGTGATCGGTCGGGGCGCCTTGCAACACGCGATTTACGCCGTTTCGTTCATAAAACGTGTCGGTCGGTGTGAAAACGGAGCCAAACACCTCATCCCCTGACGCACGCATGCGAGGCGTCTCGGCCACGCGCGACCACAGCGTCACCTCGGGCGGCGGCCACAGTATCTCGATCGGTGCGGCGTTCGACACGCCGTAAGCCGTAGTGCGGGCGTTCGACATACCCAATTGCGTCAGGTCATTGCTATTAATCGTGCGGTAATAAAACGCGGGATAGTAATGGCGCCTCCGCAGGTCCATCGCCGTGTGCGTCGCGTAAAGATGCCCGGAGTGACGCGTGTGTACGTGGTCGGCGCTCGAGGCGTTCGCTTTGGCACCGCCCGTGCGGCCCGCCGGGGTGAACCCCGCGTACGGTACCTTTTCGAGATCAGCCCGGTCGTCTCTTCGGGGCGCCCCTGAGCGGGCGGACCGCGCCTTGATGTCGTCGTCGTACTTCCACGCAAAGGGAGGCGCCTTCGTGGTGTGCAGCGCGTCGTACACTCGGCGGCGATCCACCCCGGTGTTTTTCGCCGCGTACCTGCCGAGAGGCTCCGCCCCTCGCAACCCCCGACCAACTTACGTGTTGGACAACGCGCTCGGATGGCTAAAACGAAAACGTGCACATGGTGACGTGGTTGAGAATCTCCAACTATCAAATGCAATATGACAAGCTCAAGAATCACCTTTGAGCACCGTACAGTGTGAAAATAAAAGCGCGGATGGGCTTTTTGCCGCGCAGGTCCGCCTCATCCTGCACGACGGCGTCGTTCACGAAGGAATTGTCGGTGGGCTGGACGTACAACTCGTCGGAGGAGGACTTGTGTTGTTTTGCGGTGTCAAATCTGTATGGCGAGTACGTGCCGTGCGGCGACCCCACCGCAGTGCGGTTGAGCACATAACCAAGACCGTCGCGCGCGGCGGAGTAGCCTCGGTGCGCGTCGCTGTCGCTGTCACCTTTCGCTTGGTAGTACGACCAGGAGGCGTAGCTCGGGTAAAAGCGGTTGGTCTGCATCTCGTAAAGCTCCTGGCTGCCGCAATCGGTCTTGCTATCGATGCAGGCGTCGAGCTTCGTCTTGTCGTAGGGATGACCGTCGTAAACGTACATGTCCTGGGAGGCGAAGCCGAGGCAGGGTTGCGCGTAGGTGGCGTCAACTTCGCGCCGTTCCACCACGCGGTGATTGTCGTTATGACGTAAAGTCTCGGAAATTACCGCAAAAAACTCACAGCTTAGCACGTTCCCTCCGGCCTCGCGTGTTGGACAGCCAAAGTTGTCTCTGTCGTCGTCCTTTGTAAATTGATTAAAATACTTTCTAAACCAGTAGCCCGTATGATCAGCGTCAGGGGTAGGATTGCTCTGAGCAATTTGTTCTTTTTCGGTATGTTTGGTGATCTCGCCCGAATACAAAGAACATGAGCACACGCGTCTATGTTCATGTTCTCCTGAATACTTTGGTTTGTAACTATACACCAAACACACCATACGATACGTGGTGCAACCTGGGTACACGTCTGTACATTTTGTTTGGCACCCAATCATGAGAATGTCCCTGTCACCTTGTTGACGCCAACTTTCTCGATGTATTAATTTGCTCCCCTGGAAGTGCGCGTTTGTACCCCAGACATTCATACTTCCTGCGCCTGGAAGTGTTGGCAGATTGTTCGTGTTTTGATCTGCTGAGGATTTTGTTCTTAACACTGCATAGTCTGTGTTTATTTGTACGCCTTGGTATTGCCATGAATTTGCGATATACGTATCATAATTTAACGTAAATTCTGAATGTTTTATCGGTTGCATAGTGGGTGCGATATATGTACGATGCTGCCTGGTGAAATCGTCGCACAGCCCGGCCACCAGATCCGAGACGCGCTTGAAGGTCTCCTTGTTGTTGAAATCGTCCAGCTCCTCCATGTCCACGCCGTAAGCGCGTTTCGCGGACTTGGTGTACTGCTCGGGCATCGTGTCGCTGGTGGTGGGCTTTCGTGCTCGCTCCGTCTTCCCGGGGGTGGTCACGTCAACAAGGTCGCCGTCCTCGTTGTTGGTCGGTAGCAGCACCAGCACGCGCGCGGGGCCGCGATTTCCCGGATCCTGCCGCCATCCGGACGACGGCGCGTAGTCGTGGTTGCTCTGCCGCCAAGCGAACGCAGTGTCGTAGCGGAAGCCGCCGTGCGCCCCGTCGTCGTTCCACATATCCACAATCGGCACCACCTTACGCTCGCCCTGCCTTACGGGCACGGTTTCGTCCCACATGTCGTAAAAGGCCGTCATGAATCGCATCTCCGGAGACTCCACGACTTCGACGTTCGCTGTTGTTGTGGATTCGAGGCGCGTGGTGTCCACCGAAATGCACTCCCCGTCGGGGAAGGTGCCCTCGCACGTGCATATCGAGCGACCGCGTTCTTCGTCGCTCGTGTAGGTGCGGCTGGCGAACTGGCTTCGCCAACGCGAGCTTCCGTCGTACGGTGTCTGTTCATCGCACAGGCCGCACGTTCGGTCGCAATTTCTATCGCCGCAGATTTTGCTTCTAACGGAATTCACCGCCAGCAAATCTTCGAGGCACCTTGGCTCTTTGTCTACGCAGCCGTCGCCCGTGGGTGGAAATTTGGAGCTCGCTTGTTCGGGCAGGTGGCACGCGATGTCGGCCTTGTATTCCGGGGAACTCTGAAACTCCGGCTGGCATCGAGCGTCGCCCCAGTCGCCGCTCGCCGCTCGGTTGCACACGCCGGTTTTGTTACCCGAGTAACCGTGACTCCATTTCGTGTATATGCTATCATCGCCGCTCGGCACGGTTCCGAACGCACCCGTGTATGCATCCGGAAGCTGTATCTGCGGACCGGACACGTAATGCAGATCGAAATCCTCGATAAAGTTTTTCTGGGCGTTACCTCCGTGCTGAATATTGTAGGCTTTTTTTACATCCTCGACGTTGCGAACGTCTTCCATCGCCGATTTCATCTTTTCGCATTCCAGCGATTGGACATGGTCGCACAGCCACGCGGTCCGGTTACGCAGCGCGGTGTTGCCGTAGGCCACGGTCGCGGCCAACGCGTTCGGGCCGGTAAACCCGTACGTGTTGTATGCCGACAGAGGTATCGCCTGCGGACACGCCGGAAAGTCAGTTACATCCGTGACCAAATGCGCAACCCATATTCACATGGGGGTGGAACATATGGTACGCCATTGTTGGAGCGCACGTTTTGAAAGTCGTGCGCCTGTTCGCGCATCTCGATGTCGCCGTTGGTCTGGGACGCCACGTAGGCGTTCGCGTCCTCCCGGATACTCACGGACTCGTGCAGATCGTTCACGGTCAGCAGTTCGCCGCCCGCGGTCACCTGCGGGCGTGTCCACCTTACTCGACAACGACACGCAAAACGCCTCCGCTACGAAACGGTACGATCGGGCGGGTAGACACCTGGAATCGGGCCACGTTCGTGCTTATCTTATGGTTGGCGGGTGGCGCTTCCGGCGCTGGCGGCGTGGGCGGGTTGTCCAGTTCGATGGATGGCTCGAACGCCAGCGTTTCACCAGCGCACGTGTACAGCCATCCGTTCGTGTGACTTTTTTGATCCACCTTCGATTCCTGCCTCTGCGCGACCATGTCGTCCCTGACGTGCTCGTCGATGGGGTACCACAGCGCGGTGCGATTGCTTGTGCGTGCCAGTTCCTCGGCGACGTAGTCATCGTAACTCTCCCGCATCATGTCCGGAGCTGGGTAAGTGATCGTATCGCCGTCGGAATCCACCTCGTCGTGGGGCCACGCCGCGTCCAGTCGGCGCAAACGCACGCGCCGCGCCGCGTCCTTTGGCGTGGCGTGAACGCCGGCCACCATGCCGAGGCGTCGCCCGGTGAGCATCGCGGGCAGCATGCAGGCGTCGTCGTTTTCGTCATCGCTCTGCACGCCGCAACTGGAAGGCGCGATCACACGGCCGATGTTCGGTGCGCTTGGCCGGCCCTTGGTGTCGCACAGTTTATCGCTGTACGGGAACACCTCGGTGCCGGCGTTCAGGTTTTGGCACGGGTACGTGGACTCGTTGAGCGCCCGCAGGTACGTTCCGTAGTGCAGGCCACCGTGGCCGCCCGCGAGCACCGTTGTGGCGTCGAATCCGGCGTGCGTCGCGCCGAGATGCGAGAGGCTCACCCCGGGCGGGTTGGCTGACTGCAACGCGTCCCGAGTGTGGTAGCCCGATGTGCTGTTGAAGGCGGATGTTTCGCCCGACAGCACGCCGTCGGCGTCGCGCGTAAACACCGTCTCGCTACTGATGTCGCCGTTCACGTTTGTCATCTTTACCGCGTCGGCCCGCTGCCACAACGGCTTGGAGTACGCGGGGTCGCTGGCGCGGTGCATCGTCATCTTGGGTCGGTCGTAGGCCAGATCGGGCTGCATGCGCTCGGCGAATTCGGACTCCGTCTCGCCGTCGACCGGCAGTAGCACGTGAGCGGTGGACGTCAACATCGAAGTAAGCATTACGACGGACTCGCATTGCTCGACGGCGTTGGTGCACACAACCACCTGTAGCGCGTGGGTTGCTTTGGATCCCGCCCCGCGGACGCATCGCCCCGCGCGCGCGTCGGAGAGGTGCACCGCCTCACGGTCCTCCGCTAATTTCAGGGTGGTGGCGTGCGCGAGCCAGTTGCGCGTGTTGAGCACGTGCTCCTCATCCAGGTAGCCGTCCCGTTGCTCGGCGTCCAGCATATCAGCCTGCGTCGGTTCGGTTGAAGTCCATGCTCCCAAATCCTTCATCACTTTTAGGAAAGCTATCGCGTTGGATTCGGCGTGGTCTCCACTATCGAAGGGGTGCTTAACCTGCTGCGTCACCACCACCATGGCCCGTCCGGTCTCGTCGGCGCCCACGATCGCGTATTCGTTGCCTATGCGCGCGTCGCTGTCGGTTTTGCACGGCACCACCTCGAAGGCGCTCGTGTTCGCCATACCGTCGTCGGTGTCGTCGCACGCACCGTAGCGTTGGTCTCCGAAGCCGGCGAAGCCGCGTGGACGTCGAAGCCCGATCCACACATCCCCGTACACCAGGTTGTAGTCGTTCTGGCCCGTCTGCATCAGTATGCTCGCGGCGAGCTCGGATGATGCTCCGTAGCTGCGGTACGGATTCGCTTCACGTCGGTAAACTCCGGCGTGGGGATGCGAGTCGGCGTCGCAGGCGTCCGGGCTCAGATCGAGCACGTACGTGGGCGCCGCGAGGTTATGCTGCAGCTCGAGCTTCACGCGCACGAAAGCACCCGGTTCCGTGCAATTGGCGTATCCGCTTTCCCCGACTTGCACCCCACCGGGGAGACTGTTGGACCACGAGGGCACCGCGCGCCGAATCTCCGGGGAGGTGGCGCTGTCGCAGGCGCTGCTGCTGTACGGCTGTAACACGTGGGCGTCGCAGAGCTGCGCGTGCGCTTGCACCGCTAAGTCGCGATTGGCGATGGCGTCCCCGGGGGGTGGGGCGAGAATCATGCCCATCGCGGCGCAGCGCGTGCGCGCCTCGTCAAAGGTCACCGGCTCGGCTTCGATCTGCAGATTGTTGCCCTCCGCATCGGCACAGGCGTACGGCTTCACGTGATCGCAAGGCAGCGCGGACCACTCCCCGAAGACGACGCGCATACCGATCGCGCAAGTCGCGCTGCGTGCGTCGTCGCCATCATCGCCCACAAGCAGGGCGCATCGAGACCCCGCGAGCACGTTGAGGGCGACGCAGTCGTGCACGCTCGCCTCGAACAGGGCGCTCGCCAAATCGGTTGTGTCATCCTGCGACGAGGCAATCGGCTGGCCCTCCCCCCAGTTGCTGTACACGGCGCCCTTCGATTCGTCGCAATCGCCATCGTCCACGCGTCCGTCCTGCGTGGTCGTGGGCGCACCGACAGTGACGCGCGCTCGCGCGCTGGCATCATGCACGCGAGTGCACGCCAGACGCACGTCGTTGGCATCCTCGACGGCGACGAAGGCCATGCGTTGGGTGCCGCGTTCGAACGAGTCACGAACGTTGGGCGAGCCACGGTCACGTAGCGGCGCCTGCGCGTCGTCGCCGTGGCCTTGAAATCGTCCGTGCAGGCCGACGCCACCATCGGGGTCCACGTCGATTCAGAGTTTTGGTGATGTTGAAGGCTTTGGCGTGATCCGTCACCACCAGCGCGGGCAAGGACATCTGATCGATGACGTAGTTGCGCGCGCAATAGTTGAGCACCTGCGGCGTGAAACGAAACAAAACGCGTGAGGCACGCGTCCCCTGGCGGCGTACGCATTAACCGAGCACAGCGCGCACCGTGACATCCACGTTTTCCGTGCCGCCGGTGCTGGTCTCCGGGTACACCGAGTCCGAACGCCGGCATCCCTGCGTGTTCGGCGTTTCCAGAAGCTGATGCACCAACCCCTCACGGTCGCGCGCGCGTCGAATCTGCGTCGCGTCGTCGGACGCGTCGACGAAAAATTGCTCCCAGCGATCGCGCAACTCGTACACGATCACCGGCAGGTACGCCAGCAGTCGCGCGCCGATGCGAACTCCGCCGATCACGGCCTGCGCGGAGGCCCTCACGGCCAGCGCCACCGACGGCGGTGTGGCGACGCAGCGTTTCCGCTTTTTGTCCCAGGTGGGTGGATGCACGGAAAAAAGATTTTCGCAAACGCCGGCATCGTCGAGGTCCACGGCGTGCGCCATCGCGTACTGCATGTAGTTAAAACAGCCCATGTACCATCGATCCAAGCTGTCGGCGGTAAACCCCACCGCGTCCGCCATCAGCGTGATCACACCGTCGAAGTCGAAGGTGCGGTAGTACTCCGCGTAGTCCATGCACAACAACCAGGGCGGATGATGCAGGTACGGTTCCGCGGGCACGCCGTACGGGTACTCGCCGCCGGACCCGGTGTACCCGTTCCAGCACACGGAGTACTTGCGTTCGCTGCCATCGAAGGTGCCGAACGCGCCGTATCCGCCGTCGCTGTCGCGCGCGTCCGACGTTAGCTCTCCGGCCATCAGGGCGTCGCCATCGTCACCACCGGCGCTCGCGTCGTCGTTGGCGTCGACGCGCACACCCCCCGTCCGCAGGATGTACTGCGCCGGCACCTTGATCATCATGCAGACCGACGCGACGATCGCGTTCAAAGCCAGCGGCGCGTGATAGTTGTACGGCAGACAGTCGGATCGCACGTCCGAGTCGAAGTCGCACACCCGGCAGTACTGCACTTTCGCATTGTACGCGTCGACCACCAATGTCGGATCGTAGAGTTTTTGGCGGTAGCAGAACTTGTTGAACGTCGGCGTTTCGGCGGCGGCGTGGGCGGAGGGCGCGTAGTAGTCCGCCAGCTGCACCGGCGAGTGAGCGGCGGGGGGGTAGTAGTCCAACGGGGAACCCAGCGTTTCCCAGAAGAGGCGCGCGAAGCCGCACGGCACGATCACGGACTCGCGCACGGCCCACATGCCGCGTTGCAGCGCGAGGCAGGAGTGCAGGAAGTCCGGCGACGCGTCCACGAAGTGTTGTTTGACGACCCAGTCGTAGATCTCTTGGCCGAGGTGCGACAGGAACGCCGACCACGCGAAGACGAGCTCCAACAGCACGTCCGCCGTCAGACGCAGAATCGTGTCCCGCAGAATTGAAAACGCGCGCTTGCCCGCCAGTACCACGACGTTGAACGCTCCCGCAAACGCGGAATACAGGGTGGCCAAAAATCGCAGGTACATCTTCAACGGATAGAAGATGGGTCGGTGCAACTCATCGTACGCGACGTTCGTTTTACTCACGAGCGTGTGCCCCTCGAACGCCAGCACGAACGCCGCGACGGTCACAAGCATGGCTATCAGCAGAAAGTACCGGTAGGTGACCATCGCGTTGACGCACGCGGCGACCAGGTCGGAGGCGTACTTCAACGCATTGCTCAAGCCGTTCATGACGTACATCGTCAGGTTGATGAAGTGCTGCCGCAGATGGTCCTGGTTGAAATCTTGAAACAGGACGTCCCGTTTTACGGTGCGATTTACGTCGGTCGCGATGTCCACCTGTACGACGGTGGCGAACAGGTAGAGTCCGAACGACCATAGCGATCCGAGCGTAAAGCCGGTGGTGAGTGTTAAGAAGTACCATGCGTACGCGTTGTTCATCCTCACCGCAGCTCCGTGTAGCACACCCGCGCGGGGGGGGGTGTGTATATATATATACATATACGCCGATCACAACATGCCAACGTACCCGGACATGGCGGTTCGATCGTTTTTTTCGTGCAAAACGTGCACGCGGTGCTCGATCATAATATAAATATTAGCCTTAGTTGTGAAATAAAATCAAATTGTACAAGATGTCGGTTGCAAAATTCAATATGTCAGGCATTACCGGACAAGCCTCCGCACTCCTCACAGACACCGCTCGCAATATCGAAAACGGTGCAACTAATATAGCAAAAGGTGTTAAAGCTGGTTTGGGGTTAGACGACATAATGACGGCCGTACTCAAAGTAAACAACAATGTAGACGGAGGCACAATCGACAAGTTTTACGCAAACGGTTGGGACGAAAAAAAAAACACCTTACAGGAACTCATTGATCAATACGTGGAACTGAACTGTTTAAGCAGCTACGAGTGCCAGCCGTGTGTTCAAAAAATATATGAAATCTTTAAGCCATGGCTTGTATTGAATAACATCTATTGGGATAAATTCGAAGCGGAATTCAATTGCGGCACCAACCCGTATACCCGTTCCTATCTTTGCAAGTATCTTGACATCGCATTTAAAAACGACGGCAGAAGCGGTAAACAACGTTAACAACAACCTATATCGCCGCGGTGTCGGTGCGGTCCGCGAATGAGCGCCAATGCAAGTTTCGCCAACAACGTTCCCAATAACGTTCGTCGATCGCGTAGCTAACGAAACCTAGACTCGGAATATGCGTGGCGTTGCTCCTGATACAACATAATGATACGACATTAAGAGCAGGGTATATAGACGATCGACACGTATTAGTATATATTACAAGAATTAAGGGCAATAGGCTTAATATATTGTGTAGCCTTCATAGGCAGCTATTATGTCTGCTGCATTGGTCAGCTCTGTGGCTTTGACCCAGGTGGCATGTTTAGGGCCGTAGCCTGCATATCGCACTAAGTAGTGCTTGACACCTCTAGCGATCTTATCTGAGAGAATGTGTGATATCTCAAATAATGGTTGCCCTTTATCGGTGCTCGCTTGGACCATTGCAAAAACTGTTCTCGATAATGGTCAATGGTCTGGTACTTCGTTGCAGCAACTAAATAAATAAATAAGACAATTCTTTTCGGGTTGTGTGACTTTGTCCTTTGGGGGAAACCTCAAGTCACAAAACCATATTCTCGCTCAACATTTTGGCGCAAGCGGTTGGCTTTTAATTTATCCAAGCGTTCGTCTTCCTTCTGTCTTTTAGTTAGAAGGTTGGCAATTTTGGCGTTAACTTCGCCAATAACATCCGCAGTATCGATTTCTAAAATACGAGCCTTTAAAGTAAACCATTCTTTCTGTATGTTGAGTAGTTTGATTTGTAAATAATAAGCATTCTCATCGAAATCATTTTGTTTGACCTCTATGTTATCCGTTAGATTTGCTATTTTCTTCATTTTATTTTCGTCTTCAAATTTTTTGACAGCTGCTTTTAATTCTTTCATGTTATTGTCAGCCTCCTTGATTTTTAATTGGAAATCGGCAAGTATCCCTTCAACGTGTGTAATCGTATTTCCTCCTACAGCACGCGCCTCCTTCGTATCCATTTCTTGCTCACCAGAGCGCGGTGGGAGACTTTGAGGGCTGGACCCGGCAGTATCTTAAAGAGAACGGCCTTTTTAGGGCCTGCCTGCCTAAACAAATTTCTTCCACGACTTTTCGATAACCTGCTCTAATGGGGAAACTTGCTCGCACAGGTAGTATTGAGCACCATGGTTGAGCATACGAACCTTTCTAGCCCGACCCCACAAGGTTTCCGTGAATAGGGGGGCACGGCTATTACAAGCACTTGTTTGCGTCGCGGAGTCAAAACCCGTAACGCACTGAAGTGTTTCTGCGACGTCCGTCGTATCAGCCAGGAAAGCGTTCGCTTCAGCCATATGTGGACCTAAGCCGTTGAACCCGCGACGCATACCGTGTAAACCGTGCAAACGCAGGCGAAGTTTCGCCCAGGGGGTGTAAAATACACTGATGTTTCGTGTGGTGGCTGCGTGGATCAATAGCGTCACAAAAACGTGTCCACAACCCTGCCTTTTCATTTGTGCCACATTTTGAGCGTTTAGGCAAGGCGCATTCTCAGGGCAAAGAGCGTCATATGCTCCTCTGTCGAGGAAGAGAGCCACCTCCGATGGGTCGTTCCCGATGATGCCGACCTGCCGTTTACGAGTTTGCGCGAAGCGTTGTCGGTGATTCGGAGGTTGTACAGGTTCATGCGCGTGTGCGATCTTTCCGGACACCGGTTCACGATCACGCCTTGCTTCACGATTTTTTTGACTTTCGCTTTTTGGTAATCGATGCGCCCGGGTAGTCCGGGAGACTCCGTGGAGTAATGTTCACTGGTGCGCCATTTTTCCCTGAACAGTCTCTCCAGATCCGTGTGCGACAGAGTCACGCTGGTTTGGCCGTCCGTGAAATCGCACGGAATGCACACCGTGATCTCCATCGACTCCGGTCCGGACGTGTGACTGGCGGCGTACGCCGCGATGTCGATCGCGCCGTCATACGCGCCTTTCGTGTGCTGCAACTTGATCGCCGACATCGCGCGCGGGTTTCTGCACTGTAATTGGCGTATGATATATATACAACCCAGCGCGGGCCGTGTGTCTCCCTCGTAACCGAGGGTGAATCCGCGACGCGCTCGCGTAGCGATCTGCGCATGGTCGGCCAGTACACGGTGGACGCCGATACTCATGTTCGTGCCAACCACGCGATGCATATTTTGCGCGTGGACTACGGGACCGACGTGCTGCGCGTCGCGCGAGAGCTGCACATGGACGACGACGCGCGCTACGCGTGGCATGCCATACGCCCGAAACATCGCGATTGCGCGCACGGGCAGCCGCAGGAGAGCTTCGTGACATTTCACGTGTACGAGCGCACGGGAAAGAGGCGGCGCGCGCGATGCTGGGACCTGCTGTCGATTTTGCTACACGGTTTAGGTTTTGCGGCGCAGGTGCGCCTTTGTTACGCCACGTACAAGCAGTACAACGCTGGGTGAACGTGTAAATCATAATCGTTATTACAAAATTTAGCAGAACATGTATACTCGGCAATAGCCGGACTGCGCGTTTGAACAACAGGCTTATTTAAAACGAGCGGAGCTTTTATACACCCCCCTATACACGCTGAGCGCCTCCTCCATAATTATTTTCAGTATCAGCGACATTTGGCCATGTTAACGTTCGAGGGTTTTCCGTTAGGACCCTTTACCTCCATCGGCATTGCTTCTTTCCTTCACCTTTGTTAACAAAAGATATAGGGAACCTGCTACAATCACAGCCGCAACGACGCAAGGCACGACGATCGACGCGATCAGCGCACTATCGCCGTCATCGTCGTCGTCCGTGTCGGTTTGCGCGCTGGGCACAGTGTTAAGAGGCGGTGACGGTGGTGACGGTGGTGGTGAAGGCGGTGGAGGCGGTGCCGGTGGTAACGGTGGTGATGAAGGCGGTGGCGGAATATTAGTGGGAGCGCCTTCGTCAACGCGTGCGAGCTGAATGCCGTCGCCGATCCGTTCCGCCACCACCAATTCGGCCACCGCCGACATGGCATTCGGCGCCACGTCCTGCGATCCCGGGGCCAGAGCTTGCAGCAAAGCGCGCCCGCTCAATCCCGGACCCGGCTGCACGAACCCGGCGGTGACCGGCACGCCGAGCATGCGGCGCGACGTCGCGGTGGAAGCTGGCGGGTTGCCTGCGGCGTTGCGGTACGCTACGGCGTCGGCGCTGTTGTCTAGCTCGCCAGCCTCCGCTTTGGGGATCGCCTGGCCGTGGTAACAGAACAGCAGGGCGTAGCGCACGTCCGGGTCGACCGTGGAGAAGTCCAGCCCGTTGCGTAGGAACCACGTGTTGGAACCCGAGGCGAAATGCAGACCGCCACGGTAGTCGTTGGCCCACAGGAACTTGGACAACAGCTCGTCGCTGGCGTACAGCTCGGGGGTGCGCATCTTAGGGCTCTATAAATAGTGATGGGATTTTTCACTGTTTGAGATGGGTCGAGCGTAATCCATCGCGGCGAAAATGGTATCCGCGACGGGACTCGAACCCATGACCTCCTGATTGAATCACAGTCGCTCTACCAACTGAGCTACGCGGGTTGATGATGACATCGACCCGCATTCAGTGGTACTCATTCAGTTTCTGATATAATTACGGATCGCGATTCGGCAGCTTCGATGACGCACCAACATCTGATGACTGCTCGCGATCCCTAACATATCTCCCCACTTGAAATCAGATCGTCACCTGACGATTCGTGTTCCAGTTCGTATCACAGTTCGGTCGATGTGATGACGTGGCAGCTTACTATGAGCCGAATTGCAGTTCTTGGGATGCAGCCCATCGCACCGAAGGTGCATCGCAGTTCTTGGGATGCAGCCCGAATCCACGTCATCAGCGCGGGTCACATCGTGCCCATGCATACGCGATCGTAGCGCAGGTCACATCACCGTGCCCGAGCATACGCGATCTTAGCGTAGGTCACATCATGTGCCTTATGCCGTTACATCTGACACCGAATCTGGGAGCCGTTTACGAGAATACCAATCTTAGGGCTCTATAAATAGTGATGGGATTTTTCACTGTTTGAGATGGGTCGAGCGTAATCCATCGCGGCGAAAATGGTATCCGCGACGGGACTCGAACCCATGACCTCCTGATTGAATCACAGTCGCTCTACCAACTGAGCTACGCGGGTTGATGATGACATCGACCCGCATTCAGTGGTACTCATTCAGTTTCTGATATAATTACGGATCGCGATTCGGCAGCTTCGATGACGCACCAACATCTGATGACTGCTCGCGATCCCTAACATATCTCCCCACTTGAAATCAGATCGTCACCTGACGATTCGTGTTCCGGTTCGTATCACAGTTCGGTCGATGTGATGACGTGGCAGCTTACTATGAGCCGAATTGCAGTTCTGGGATGCATCGCACCGAAGGTGCATCGCAGTTCTTGGGTCATGCATGCCCACGCGGTTACATCAGACACCGAATCTGGGAGCCGTTTACGAGAATACCAATCTTAGGGCTCTATAAATAGTGATGGGATTTTTCACTGTTTGAGATGGGTCGAGCGTAATCCATCGCGGCGAAAATGGTATCCGCGACGGGACTCGAACCCATGACCTCCTGATTGAATCACAGTCGCTCTACCAACTGAGCTACGCGGGTTGATGATGACATCGACCCGCATTCAGTGGTACTCATTCAGTTTCTGATATAATTACGGATCGCGATTCGGCAGCTTCGATGACGCACCAACATCTGATGACTGCTCGCGAAGTCGCGATCCCTAACAGCGCAGGTACTGAATGAGGTCGCGATCGAATATGCTGCTCTGCAGGTTGTCGTCGATAGGGGCGAGCAGCGGCGTGTAGAAAGAGGCCACCTCTCGCGCGTGCGCCGCCGGTGTTTTTGTAAACACCGGGCCGTAGATGCGAATGAGCTTGGAGGTGTTCAACAAGTCCCCGCCGTCGCCGGCGCTCGTGACGCTGCCGCACATGTCGGTGGCCACCGACGTCAGCGGGCCGCCTTCGCTTCGAAGCTGTCCCGAGGTGCTGAAGTCGGGGCCCTCACCGCTTTCGCGTTTACGAAGCAGCGCCAGCATGGAGACCGGGCGTAAAAAGTAGCGACTGCGACTTTGCGCGTCGTTCAGGAATACGTTGAGCGCGAAGGGACGCCCCACCTCGATACGCGACAGCGCGCCGGCGCTGTAAAAGGACTCCGCGCGATCCACGAAAGGTTCCGTGTAGAGGTTGCGCACGAGCTCGGACCAGGTGCTGGTGCCGACGCCGCGTACCCCCATCAGGCGTCGGCGAGCGCCCGTCGAGAGGCTTTCGTCGTCCTCGGTGATCTGCAGTTTGCGTAGCTGCATCGCGATGTCAAAACTCATGGTCGCGTTTTGCGCGATGCCCGTGACCAAAACCGACTGCGCGTGATCGACGTGCGCGGGGTTCGCGATGGATGACCGGTAGAGCCCCCCACTGGACACCAGGTAATTGGTCTGCATGCGCAGATGCAGCGCTTCGGACGTGAGCACCGGCACGACGCACACGTAGTAGCCCGTGAAGCAGTTCCAGCCGAACCTGGAGTTCGCCAAGTTCACACCGGCAAGCGAAGACACGCGGCGCAACCCCGCGGTGTCGTTGAACCCGTAGGAAGTGCCCGGTGCGAAGTTGGCGATACGACACTGCACCTCCGGCGCGTAATCGAATAGCTCGTCCCCGCGGGTCAGATGGCTGACGGGATTGCTCATCTCGCGCTGCGTCACGTACTTGACCGTCGCTTCGTATCCGGGTGTGGGCGTCAACCCGTCCGACAGCGTGCCGCGCACGGGGTAGCCCCATTGAGCGCGATCGGGATGCATAAGACTTTGGGTCGCCCGATTGAGGTCCACGGATTTCATGGGATCGACGACGATGTACGCGTGCATCGCATCGGTGGCTCGCGGCTCCGCCACGCAAATTTCTTGTTCGAGCTCCACGTGCGTCGCGAGGGTCGCGGGGACCCCGCGCGCGCTCACGCTCACAACGTCGGACACCGCGCTAGGTAGCTGAGTGCCGACGCTGGAGACGGAGGATACGGCCAGGCCCTTGAGCGTTACCTCAAAATCGAACTTGGATTCCCGCGTGTACGACAGTCCTTCGGCGTCGGTCACCGTCTCCGCGATGTACGCCGTCCATGCGTACGCGTAGACACCTCCGGCGCGCTGCTCGCGCACGACGTGCGGGTGATGGCCGTTGGACTCCGACGTTCCCATCAACTGGGCCAGCGTCGCGGTCAGACGGAATTCGCGGTTCCCGCTTTCGCACTGCGGGCTGGTCGGCAACGGCGCCGCGTTCTTCGCCACCGCGTCGGGATTGATCTGCCAGTCGATGGTGCCCGCCGCCGCGCCGCACGCGTATCGGTTGTGATAGAAGTCGTCCGCGTCGGCCACGTAGAAATCCACCGGGTCGCTGTCCGACCTGCATTGCCCGATGAAAGCGTACTTGTCGTGGACGGTCGCGGTGTAACCGTTCATGCGCACTTCGGTCGCGGCGGAGCTGGACTGCGCGAACACGATATCCACGCGCGAGCTCAACACGTCGCTGCCGTCGATGTTTCCGGTGCGCGGCACGGACACGTCCATGTTGAACGTGGTGGTCGGTGAGACCGACGCGTCGTCCGTCGTGAGCGTGGCGGTGACGGGCCCGCACGTGAAGGCGCCGTTCAGCACGTTGGTCACGTGCGTCTGCTCGCTCACGTTCTGGATGCGCCTGGCGGCGAAGCCGTTGATGGCGTCCACGACCTCGTCGGTGGCGTAGGTTACGCGCCGGCCGTCGGTCGGTAGGAGCTCCCGCAGCCCCGTCGCGGCGTCGTTCACCAAAAGGCTGGCGTCGGGGTAGGCGACCGCAATCAAGTCGGTACCGTCCGCTTTGGGAAACGCGACCTCCCCGGGCGCCAGCGGTGGTGGGGCAGGCACGGCCGCCGGGGTCGCGGGCGCTGTCGCGGTCGGTGACGCGGTCATGCCGTCGCCTATAGGTGTGCCGTCGCTACGGAACGCGCCCCAGCCGCCGGGCATGGTCGCGCCCAGCGCGGACGTGGAGCCCGTGTCGGACACGAATTGGTACGCGGGCAAGCCGTTGATCGTCAGCGCCGCGTAACCGTCGTCGCCCACGGGCGTGGTCCCCAGCGTGATCTGTCCGGATGCGGCGAGCTCCGGCGTTAGCTCGTAAAGGGCGCCGGGCGCGACGAGCACGTAGGGCCAACTGCCGCCCGATGCGTCGTAACCTGTGGCCGACGCGGGTAGGCTCATGTACGTCACCCCCCCGGTGGCAGAGTCCCCGGCGTGATAGTAGATGGTGCGCGTGGCCCCGGACGCGCCGTACCGCGCTGGAGCTCCGCACTGGGCGGGGCATCCAACGATCGGGTCAGCGCCGGTGACCTGCAGCACGGACAAACCGGCGACCTGCGCCGCTCCGACGGACACGGTCAAGGTGGAGGTCGACAGAAGCTGCCGCCGCCGCTCGTCCTCGCCGAAGCCCGCCAAGCTGGGTGCGAGGTAGAGGCCAACGCCTTGGAACACGAACAGCTTGTCCAGGTAGGTGCTGCAGGCGGCGGCCGCGGGCGCGCCTGCGGGAACGAGCGTTGCGTGCGCGACCGGGCGATGCATGGTTTGCGGTGCGTGCTGGCCGCGGTATGTCCCGTCCGCGTGCACCACCGGCGCGTCCTGCACCGTGAGCGCTTCGCAACCGCCGGTGTGCTGATCCGCGCAGTCGGTTTCGTCGAAGTACAAGCTCGGATGGGCCCCCATGCAGAACCCGCCGTAGTTTTTCGTGCGCAGCTTGTCCGGGTTGAGCGTCGTCTCGAAGGTGAAGCCCATGCAAGGGCTGGCCGCGTCGTCCGCGAGCTGCAACGAGGCCTCGTGCTTCACGTCGCCGCAAAGATCGGTGAGCAGCTCCACCATGTCCGCCTCACTTTCGGCCGCGATCGCGACGTCTCGGAGCGCGCTGACCAGCCAATCGTCGGTGGCGTGGTCGTCGCCGCCGCGGGCGCCCCAGAGGTTCATCACGTGCGTGGAGATGTCGGACAGTTTCAGACGGGCGTCGGACTTGAAGACGAGGGAGGGAAACACGGAGCTAGCGATGACGGCGGACGTGCCCGACAGCGCGCCGTCCATGTACGGAAGCGTCATTTCGGGACTGGAGCTTCGCGCCGCGGCGCCGGTCTTGGACGCGCAGCCTCCGTTTTGCAGGTTGTTGACGCCGGCGACGGCCTCCTGCACGGCGAACGTGAGCTCGCCTTCCGAGGCAAGCTCCGACTGGAGAGTCACGCACGCCACGCCCTGACGGCGCGTGTGACCGCCTTCGACCGTGCGCACCGCGACGCGCTCGCGTTTCGTGGACGCGGCCGGTACGCTGCGTACCTCCACGTACACGGGCGTCAAATCCGAGGCGTCCGGTCCGAGCTCGGCGGCGGGAGAGAGCGATGAGCTGACGTCCCGCACGGCGTGCGACCCTGCGTGGAAGTAGGTGACGCCATTGTCGCTCGATACAGGGGTTACACCGGTGGCGCCGTCGATGGCGGCCTCCTCCCCCGAGAAATACACGGGCGTGCGGGCGCCCAAGGATATGGGCTGGTTGGTCGCGCAGGTGGCGAAACAGAGGTCGAAGGTCGGTTTGTCCGCCGGCACGCGCACGCTGCGGGTGTCCATCGAGTATCGCGTGCTGGTGCCTCCCACCATTTTCGGCGGTACGAAGAGGCGAGCACCGACCGCCGCGTCGGCGAACCGATGTCCGTCCGCCGCATCCGCGCTGGCGTTTTTGACGATCGGCAGTGTCGCCACCACGTCCGCGGCGGCATCGCTGATCACCAACGTCGAGTTTCGCGTCGCCTCGACGAGGCCATTGCACGATCCACGCGCGACATCCCGGTCCGGTCAGGGCGACGAACAGCGACCAGTGTGACGGGTCGTCGTATCGAAAATGCGCCTCGTCGATATAGGTGACTTGGTGATAAGCATCACCCTCCACCCGCAGCGCGACGTCCGCCGAGTACGCCGCGCATTCCGCTTTCGTCGGTGTGCGCCCTTCGCTGGGAGTGCAGGTTGGCGAGGCCAAGCCCTCGTAGACAACGTGATAAGCCGGGTGCGTGTCTACGTGCTGATCGTGCCGCGCGAAACCCACATTTATTACAACAAGCCATAAAGCGTACCGCACGAGCATAGCGCGCGAGCGCTCCGGTGCGTTCCTTCTCATGTTTTCCTTTGGGTGTATATATACGCGCGCCAGTCAAAAAAAACGAAGCAATATGTGCGCCAACGACAGCGACGCGCACGACTGGCAGCGTGACGTCGCTATATTTTTCATTTTGGTGGTTGTACTTTTCGGCGCCACTCGTTTGAGACATCTGGCTGGCTGCTTGAATTGGCGTACGCTGCGGACGTGTTGCGACGACGAGGAGCACGTCGTCGATACGGTGCCATCCGCGTGCGCCTCTCTCGTGTGCGTGGCGGTGCTCGTTTTTTACATCGTCGCCTACAACGCACCGTGCGACCTGCCCGTGAACGGCACGCAACACGCGCTGTTCCTGTTCGGAGCGCAAGCGCTGCTACTGTGCGGCGCGCACTGCCGCTCCGTCCACGCGCGTCTGGAGGATCACTCTGTGACCATTCTTATCACCCACCCACTCATATTGCAAGCCCACGCACGGGAATTTGCGCACGACGATTGTCTGGCCATGAGCGCCACGAGAACCGCCTCGCCGCGAGGCAACGGCTGCGTGCACATGAGCGCGATATCTACGATCGTGTGCGTAGCCAGCGCCGTGCATCTGATTCGTTGTGCGCGCAAGACGCGCGCTTCGTCAACGTGCGACTCGATCGACGCGGCGCGGGATGATAACGCGTACACGGTGGTGCTCGCTCTGCTAACGGCGCAGCTGATAGGCGCTATCGGGACCGTCGCGTCGCCGTGTTGCTACGACCGTGATGGCGAAGCCGCGGGCGACTGGCAAACCGTCGCCCGCGTATGCTATGCGACGCAAGACGCGCTGGTGGTCGCAGCTGCTCGCGTTTTGCACACCATGAGGTTATGAATTCGGCGTGAAAGGTGGTTTACGACGCCCACAGACAAAAGCGTGCAGCGTGATGAAGTGGATTTTATAATTAAAATCTTAGACGAACCTATTGGCTTTGCAGTACCATTTAGGAAACAAAAAGAGTTAGGTTTACAATTGATTACAGCAAATGGTTTATAAAACTTGGTTGATTTTGGATGCGGAGATTTTGAACGATTACTTTACTTCATGGACGACTTTTGTCGAATGGACAAAGCAATTTTCAAATGATTTTGCAATACCAACTAACGACTTAGTAATATTTTCCCCGGCCCAGAGTAGGGCCGGGGAAATTAATTTACTCATATAAGCATGATTGAAGCGTCCCTTCGGAGTCTTCACGAAGTGCATCAACCACTCTTCGAATCCTGCGCTCGCGACCTGCATATTGTGCCTGCCAGGATAATTGTGGCTTTTTGTAACTTGTTTGCCCCAGTCGTCGTATTTACACTCGAGGAATTGCGAGTATACGTGGCTTTGCGGAGAGCGTAAAAACACTACCTGTCGCGATGGCGGTATGCCAGTCCTAATGCAAGCGGCTTCTTCTTGGTTGCCTTGAAGAGTGGAACCCACGGGAAGGTGTTGCGGAGACTCTTTCAAAAACGACGATCCGGCTGTCTTAGGAATGTGAATAAAGCCGTATCTTGTCATCCGCGACGAAATTGTCCATTTACCTCGATGCAAGTAAAAATCCTCTTGTGAAGCGAGTGTGAAAACCAGTATGTTCATCATGCACACGTAATAGAAATGCCCGCGACGTCCATGATCAAGCTTCATAAGTTTATAAAAAAAGAGCTGTGGTGTTCAACGGCTTGGATATATTAAGAAACGCTTTTGGAGAATCGCAACTCTTTGTGTGTTGCCGTACACAAACACTGATATACACACGACGAAAAACGCACCGCGCATTTGTCGCGTCTTCACGACAACGATCGTATGACATTACGTTTTGGGCGTTTTGAGAGTTTATAGTATATTTTGATATGTGCGTATATATATACAATATATTGATATGTGTTGTATATATATTACCAATTTTTTGGTCACTTGTGGTCTTCTGGTCAAAATTTCAACAGAGAGATTCTGCAGCTCTTTTAATTCCATGTCAAGATGACTTAGGTATAGTAGACGAGATGTGGATCAATATATCCTGCTTACCTCGTCGTAAACAGCGTTTTGCACGGCACAAAAACAAATGACTCGATGGTTAATTGACCGATACGTTTGATAGCTTCCGGTCCAGCTGCTGATTTCGTTTGCGCCGATCCATCTGAATCTCGCGGTACGTGTGCACCACGTCCACAGTGGCGTCGGCACCCATTTGGCGCAACGCCGCCACGCAATCGTAAACACACGCGCACGCACCAGCGCAAGATCTACCCATGCTGAAGAGCACGCTGTTCCGTGTGATGTCGTCGGTCAACCGCACGGTGTACGCGTTGCGCAGATCGCACTTGCCGCACATTTGACACGACGCATCCAAATCGTTGCACGCGTGCATGGTCCACTCCGCGCGTCGATGCTCGTGCACGACCGCTTGTTCGTAGGCGTCGATGACGTTGACATCGCTGCTAATCTCCACGCCAAGGTGAAGGGCCGGTCGCACGAGCAGAAGAAACAAATCGCGCGCGATGCCGGTCAGCGGGGGCGTGGTGCCGGACACTATTGCGGTGTGCCTGTTCCAGTTCCGCGACACGTGCGGCATGCACAACGTAGGCGACGCGCTGTCGTTGCGTGGATAGACCCCCGGTGTTTTCCACCACATACGCGCATCCGTTATGGCGCGCGCGGACCACTTCTTCCAGTCGTCGTTGAGGTACAGATGAGATTGGACGGAGGCCTCTTGAACGCACTCCGGTGCTATGTAATCCTCACCAGCGCGCGCCCACGTATCGCGGTTTTCGACGTACCAAGCCACGTGCAACTTCGACCGGCTCGTGACGGCAATGACCACGGCCTCCTGCGGCTCGGCCTCGTCTTCCACCCAGACCGAAACGGCCATCCCCGGCACGATGCACAGAGTGCGCGCGTGTATTTCCGTCACGCTCGAGGGCGTGCCTCTAGCCAACCACACGACGTTTCCGTCCACAAAAGAACTGTACATCACGACGCGCGTTTCGTCGTTTTCCGTGTTCAAATCTTCAGGGCTTGACGCTCGTGTACCAGAAACGGTAATACGCGCCGCCCCGTCGTTGGCGTCGCCGTCATCCAGATCGCTCCGGTCCGTACGATCTGGCGTCGTAAGCAGATTAGTGGTCCGGCGACGGCCGCGACGCTCGTTAGTTGAAGTCACGCAACCTGCGAGGGCTGCCGCGTCTTTTAGCACCTCGGAAAGATTCGTACGATTCGACGCGTCAGAAATGTCGCTGCCACCGGTCGCCTCGGACGTATGCTGAACGCTTTGCAAAGCGCGTACGCACCGGCGATATTTACGGTCGTAGTGTATCGCGCGTTTTTTGTAAATTTTGGCTGTGTTTAGAATGCGTTGTAACCGATCGAGGCTCTCCATGTCCATGATATACGTATTTTAAGTGGACGCGTTGATGAACCAACACGCTGAGCGCATTAATAATTAAATTTGGTGTCACGCGCTGCATTGAGTGGGCACATGCGCCACCGATTGGGTGTGAAGCGGTATTTTAAATCGTGGCGAACCTTATTGGGAGAAACACGTTGGTGACAACAACACGGGCGCGGATGAGCGATGTAGACAGCGCGGCGACATGAGTGTTCCAACCTCCGAAACTGACACTCGCGTACGACAGACACACGATACGTGCCCCTCGACTCGCATCGTATCCGCGCGACGCACCCGTGTACGCGAGCTACACGATTGGCAAAAAAAAAAGAAGCATAAATGAAGGTAAAACACCGTGGTATATATATATAGCCGTGCGACTGTGGCGTAGTACCTGGGACAGAGGCCGATGGCGTTGCGTTGTTTGCCCATATCAAAAAACGAGGCGCATGACCGCGGCTTGCGATGCGGCGTCCATTGTCTGCAAGCGTGTGTTTGTCCCTGCGTGACGTACCACACGCTACGCCAAGCGATGGACGCGCACGTCAAACTCGACATGGATGACGTTTTTACGGATACGGAGGTAACCGTGACGTTGCTGGCGGCTGCGATCAGCGCGTGCAACCCGATCGTGGCGCACGTGCTGCATATGCACGAGCGCGCACGCGTAAGGACGGCGGTAGAGGCGACGGAGGCCGCAGCAGCAAATTACAGCGATTCGTGCAGCGATCATCTGGCTGTGTGCGCGTGCTCGTGCTGCGCGTACGAGCAGGAGCTCCGTTTGCTCACAGATATATCAACGCTGAACACGGCACCACCCGAGGCCAACGCTCAAGTGACGACGCCCCCAACGCCCTACCCGCCGTTCGCAACCGTGTCGGAAGCTCGCAGTCAAAACCCGGAACAACAACCAAACACCGGCGCGAAAACATCGCAGGTCACGTCCAGCGTGTTTGGCATATTCACCGGTACCAACGGAACCGTGACTCAAAAATTAAAATGATCCCTCTGACCGATTTGGCGCTGCGTATATGCGTGCGCGAAGGCGTGGAACTGTCGCATATCAACTTGCGCATGGTGGATTCCACGGCGGATATGCACACGCTTGGATTTACCCTGCTCGAGCACGCGGATCACGAGATAGTCGAAAACGATTACGCCGTTGGCGTGGTAGCGTTCCACATAAACTCGAAGTACGTCGTGCGCGAGTACTACGATCTGCGCCGTTTTTATTCCACGACGCCGCGCAAAAGAAACTTGTTGGAGCACGTAGAGTTCAGCGTAATGAACGCGCCGTTTCGCCCCTTGCGCGTGGCGAACGTTTTGTGCAAGTCCATCACGACGCCGATGCATGTGCCCGAACCGGCACGTCGTAACTTCTCACGACACAAACATCTCAGACTAGCGCGAGAGGAGATGCGCGTTTTACAGAAACGGCCACCTCCGAACATGCTGTTGCGGCTGGCAGAAATAAGGCACGCTCGCATGCGAAACTACGTTGAAACGCACGCAGTACGTCGGGGTGCGTCGTAAACCGTGTTGTATAACATTGGTCGAACGACAGTTTATATTTGCAACACCACGCGCGTACATGAGTCGCGCAGCACGAACGAGGCTTTGCAGCAATATCACGTGTCGGGTATTGAATGTCCTCCAAATCAGCGTGTCGGGTACGCCTTTGCTTTCTTCGACGTCGGGCATTTCTTCGTATCGAGGATGGTCTCCATCATCTCCAGGCACAACCCGCGCATCTTCGATCCCACGGAGTCGACGTCCACGGTCGCACTGCCGCGCAGCTGAATGTTGACACTCGCGATTTTGGGCACGGGTGGGCCTTT
>LGRX02026053.1:0-23241 GCA_001247695.2 Cymbomonas tetramitiformis | reverse complement strand
GGCGCTGGGCTCCGCCTGCGGTGGCGCTGGGCTCCGCCTGCGGTGGCGCTGGGCTCCGCCTGCGGTGGCGCTGGGCTCCGCCTGCGGTGGCGCTGGGCTCCGCCTGCGGTGGCGCTGGGCTCCGCCTGCGGTGGCGCTGGGCTCCGCCTGCGGTGGCGCTGGTCTCCGCCTGCGGTGGCGCTGGGCTCCGCCTGTGGTGGCGCTGGGCTCCGCCTGTGGTGGCGCTGGTCTCCGCCTGTGGTGACGCTGGGCTCCGCCTGTGGTGGCGCTGGGCTCCGCCTGTGGTGGCGCTGGGCTCCACCACTGGTCTCCGCCTGTGGTGACGCTGGTCTCCGCCTGTGGTGACGCTGGGCTCCCGCGGTGATGGCGCTGGGCTCCACCTGTGGTAGCGCTGGGCTCAGACACCGGCGGCTATGGGGCCAGCACTGGGCTCTGCCAAGTCCTCATCCCAGCCCCCACCTCCTCTGCCAAGCCCTCATCCCAGCCCCCACCTCCTCTGCCAAGCCCTCATCCCAGCCCCCACCTCCTTTGCCAAGCCCTCATCCCAGCCCCCACCTCCTCTGCCAAGCCCCTCATCCCAGCCCCCACCTCCTCTGCCAAGCCCCCATCAGCCCCCACCTCCTCTGCCAAGCCCTCATCAGCCCCCACCTCCTCTACCAAGCCCTCATCAGCCCCCACCTCCTCTGCCAAGCCCTCATCCAGCCCCCACCTCCTCTGCCGCCCTCATCAGCCCCCACCTCCTGTGCCAAGCCCTCAGTCAGCCCCACACTCCTCTGCCAAGCCCTCATCCCAGCCCCCACACACTGCCAAGCCCTCATCCCAGCCCCCACCTCTTGTGCTAGTTCCAAGAGCCACAGAATAATGTCAGGGCGAACGTACTCCTATCCCCTTCCTATCATCGGATGACGATCTGCTTGTCTGCAACAAGCAGCATTCGTGAAGCAGGCAGGCATCGGGGCGAGGCAGTGGACCGATCCCTACCGTAGAACATATCGTGCCACGTGGCGATGCAGAGCTTCGACGGCTGCCTCGTCGGGGAGCTTGGGCCTCATCGCCAGCCACACGTCAGCCATATTCCCGAAAACACCGCGCGCTTCAACGAGCGCCGAGGGGAACGCCTCCGTGCTCGTGGTGCTGCCACAGCGTCACAGCCAGCAGCCCGCCCATCCACCAGAAGTGATTCCTGGCGAGGCCAAGCAGGATGCGGGCACAGATCAATCCGCCACCCTAGAGGTGCACCCTACGGCTGATGACGCTACAGGTGCAACAAGCACCAGGAATCGTCGGCATGTACGACGAGCTCGAGCCCATGGATCTATCCTTAAGCGCATCTCCGAAAGCTGTCCTCACTAACCACCAGTGTCAGCAGGCGCCGCGCTGAAGTCAGTTTTTGCAATACTATACAATACTACGTGGGATCTCGCTTTCAGTTCTTTGTGTGAAGATAGCTCGCTTCCGCGTTCCAGCAAATCGAACCGACGCCAACATCCCGCCTGGCAAGAGCAGCGACCAGAGAGAGTTGGTACCATGCACAACGCACGGTGCAGGGCTGTCGGTGCAACCAGGGCTGTCGGTGCAACCAGTGGATGTGGTGCCTCCCAAGCTGACGTTTCCAAGGGCGCCCGTCGAAAGAGAGGTCGAGACCCACGAAAATTAGGGTTTGGGGGCGCGATAACAGGTGCGGGTCGCAGGGTGCACCTTATCCTCTCAGGGCTCATGATCTCGCGATGCCATGCCTCTGCCGCCCGGTCACTCGTGGCAGATAGTAGGGAGCTGACGTCCTGAAGAAAGAGCACGTGCCCCCTGCGCAGGCGCCCTGGTTGCCGCAAGCGCGGACCCGCTCAGGGGCTCAGGAGGGATCTGAGAAGCTGCAACCGTGGCCACACGCCGGCAGTTCCTACACAGAAGCACCTCCAACAGTTCTTGAACAGCGCTTGAAGGATGGCAATGCAGTTGAAGACGCAGAAAGCAAAAGAAGGGTCCAACGAAGTATCAGGCTAAAGAAAGCACGAAAAGCATATGCACACACCGAAAAGAATGGCAATGCCCCGCAATAGAGCTGATCGCGTGTGCCAATGTTCTTGTCGAACAGCTTCAGGATCTTCCCCGTCGTTATGAATTTCCTCTCTGCGGGGTGGGAGCAATTCAATCTGAGAATGTTTTTTTGGGTTACGTGGAGTACAAGCCGCGAGAGATCTGCGAACCTGATTGGCTTGATCCCTTCGACCTGAAGACCCTGTAGGAAAAATGGAAAGGCATCTCGAGCACCGCAGGCGCTTGCCATAGAAAGCACGATTTCACATACCATCTCCCCGCACCTGACAGAAACCAGGGCCCGGAAGTCAATTAAGCGTATAGCTGTGCATCCGCAATCGAAGGCTGCTGACGGCTTTAAAGGTTTCACCTTTCGCTGGTGCGAGCAGTATGAAGTATAAGTTCGAAATATTCAGTCAAGGCCTCTTCGAGTAAACATTGCCCCCGTTCACCGTGTTGCGATGAAAGGCTTAAGATTTTGGATAGCACGGCCTCACAGTCGCCGATGTTGCCTGCAGCATTTTAGCGACGGTGAGTAAGGGTCGATATTTGGCAAAACGGGCGAAAGGGTCAGCAGTTGAAGGCGGCAGAAGGTGCACGAAGGGAAACAAGGGTGCCTCACCTGCAGATTTTGAGCGTTCGAGAAGACTGGCGATGATTTCGGACGGTCGTTCCTCCTCCTCCGAATCAGAAACACTGCAATAGCTGTCAATAACGACCGTGAGCACTTCCAAAACACTGTCCGGCATGAGAACAGGTATTCGTATCACTCAAAAAATAAACTGTCTGTAGCGCATGTTGTTTCGTGAAGAGGCGGATGGATTGTCGCTGACGTATGCCGTTCAAAAGTCTAATTGATATTATATACACAATGATACTCATACAGTATAGGATGTGTATAGGACTGAATCGCCTTAAAAACCTGGAGTAGGTTCTAGGTGTCGAAGTTCGGCTCCGCTCCACTTGAGCTCCCCTTTTTCTCCCCTCTTCTGCCCCCTTTTCTCCCCTCTTCTCCCCCTTTTTTCTCCCCCTTTTGCTCTTCTTCCCGAAAATTGCTTCCTTACTCTGGTACTAGGCGGATCGATCTCAAAAGGAGATCTCCACTAGTCTAGGCCATCTGACCGCGAATGTCCCAAACCACCAGCGTAATTCTGGATTCAGAATCTCGATGCGTCCGGGACTTGGTTGGGTCATCGCGGGGAGGACCGACGCGAGACGTTTCTCATCCGACATACCGACCCGAACACGGAACAGTCTCTTTGTTGAGCTCCTGTTCTCGGGGAAAACAATTTCCTCGGAATTTCCACGAGCTACGCTGATGTTTTGAGGCGCGAATTCGGCAAGCTACAGGTGAACCCGTGAAGCCGCCGCCGCCTCTCTTCAACTGTGATAGCCTCTCCAATTGTGAAAGCCGGTCTTACTCCTCGTTCATTCCGTTAACCAGTTCCGAAGTCTGCATGGCAACACGTCCCACCGTTGAAGAGTTTAATCGCACTCACTATGCCCAGATTCTGCCGAACCTGTGGTTCCAGGGAAACCAAAACTGCATTTCGAAAGTGCACTTACGCGCAACTGCAATGGGCTGACCGCACCCCTTCCCGTCAGTACATTCCGCCTCGTCGCACTAACCCTTTTAAGGGATTTGGCTCTGGTTACCGTGCAGGAGTCTTTCCCCGTAAGGGTGGTAAGACGGGCGGTAAGGGAAAGCAGAAATCCGGCAAAGGCAAGGGCAAGGGCAAGTCCCGTTGTGCCAGGGGCACGACGACAGATGCTCGGAGATATGTTTTTGATTGAACGTGCAAAGGTACACAATTCGGATTTTTATAATATACTGGATCAGGGCCAGATTGAGGTACAAACGATAATTCGGTTCCGAGTTCTGAAGGCTAAACACTTCTCAAGTGCTCTACTTATTCACTCGTCACTCAGGTTGCAGGGTCAACCACTCGAGAGCCGATGTCACACTTCGGCTCAACGTTCAGTTCCCGATCCGATCTCATTTCTAATTCCGATTCGTCATTCTCGATTCAGATGTTATGCCGACAGGCTGACACGATGACTGCCCCACAGTACTGTCATACTACTGTACTGTCATACTGTCATACTGTCATAGCGTCATACTGTCATACTGTCATAACCTTAATATCTGATATTCGATTTCATTGTCTTTTCAACCCCGATGCGAATCTGACCATTCTTCGAGGGTCTGACTGAGTTCCACGATGACACCCCCCACAGTACTGTCATACTACTATAGTGTCATACTGTCATACTGTCATAGTGTCATACTGTCATACCCCGGACATCTGGTATTCATTCTCATCGTGATTTCAAGCCCAATTTCACTGTCATCGTGCCAATCCCAGATTACCCCCGATGACACACATACGGACGCATAGGCATATCGGCTCACGCTGTGCCTCCGGGCACAACTCTCCCCCCCTTAGGAGTGGTCTACCTCCTGGGATCACTCCGCTAAGGTACCCATCTAAGTTCCAGTTCTTAGGTTTTCTGGTTCCTTGCTGTTTCCAGTTCTTAGGTTCTCTGGTCCCTCTTCGAGCATAGTTTGCCTGCCGCTACCAGGGCACCACTTTCAAGAAGAAGGGTGCCACTTGGAATCTAAAGCGGGTCTTCAGTGTCGCGGAGGCGTAAATGTCGGAAAAGTTGTCGTAGCAGAAGTGCTGGCACGGGATATACACTCGCAGATCGACCTGCTCCAGTCTGCTGCGGGTGAGGTCCAAGCTGAGCAGTCTCTGGATGAGCACCGGTTGCCCATCTGCACGCACACGGTGTTGAAGTAGTACAGCGTAGCAGGGGCGAGGGTGGTGCTGAGTTCGTCCATATGCAGGTGGGTTTCATGTACTGAGTACCGTACATGCAGTAGGTACACACCAGCGGTGGGGGAAGCTGGCGCATCATAGGGCGAAGCCGTAGCGCGTTAGGGAAGCGACCTCTGGGGTTTTCCATGAACCAATGTTTTGGCTCCAGGTAGTCAATGATCTGCAATGCTCGTCGTACGATTTTGTCAGCCTGGGGAAGGTCAGGGGGTCCACCAGTGGTGCGCGCTTGGCTGTACTGCCTGCAGGGGGGACTTGCCCAAACAACATCGAAGAATCCAGGCGGGTATTGTCTGTAGTCCCATTGCAGGATGTCACACACATGAGTGGGTTGCCAGATATGCCCGGAGTCGAGGGTCACTACTGAAGCGGAGGGGAAGCAATTTAGGAATTCCCTCTCTACTGAGCCAGTACCGCTGAAAAGTACGAGAATCCTGGGCGTGCGAGTCGTTTTTGCCTGTATTGCCAATTCAATTCCGCTTGCGTTCAAAACAATTGTATTATCTGTGTTCACCGTACTCTGGGTACTATTTTGTGCTGCCAAAGCACCTATGTTTATGGAACTTTCACCGGCTGTATATTCACCTGCATATTTTCCGATGTTCACTGCTGCATCCTTGCAGTTAACCTGACCGCAATCGTCGCCGATAGACACGACATAGTCACCACAATTACTATTACACGAACCGGAACCAATTGCAATCGTATCATTACTTGTAGTATTGTTAATAGATAATGCATTGCGGCCGATTGCTATAGAACGGTCTCCAATGTGGTCGGCGTTTGTATACCCTTGAGTCTGCTCTCCTATTGATACTTTACCTAAACCGCCAGAGCCACTTTCAATTCTAAGATTATTTCCACTGAGTTTCTCTTGATTGACAATCATTGTACCGGTACCTGTGTATGAAACATCAACTACGTCGCTTGTAGCACCTCGGGTAGTCACATCTTGAAGTGTAGATGTATCAGGTTGGACGGGGAGATTTATTAAACCTGAGCCATCACCGACAAATGCAGATGCCGTAATACTATTTGTAGTCGTACTACCCATGTCAGTAACTGATTGGAGATTCTGATTAGCACCAGATGGCAAATTGCTTAAAAGACTACCGTCCCCACGGTATTTACCGGAGGTTAATGTAATATCACCTGTATTGAGCACGAGTGGACCGTCGTTTATCAATACCCCACCGCCGAACGGCTCGATATTAACAACCGTTTGGAGGCAAGAGATTTCATTCAACCCTATTTCGCCGATTTTAACTCTTGTTTGTTCGACCGGGTCTAACGACTTAATCTCGAAAGAGCTGTCAAGGTCATCGAGCCCCGCTGAAAATCGTGATTTGGAGACTGGGTTGTTTAATACAAAATCATTGAATTTTATCGAAGTGTGAACTTTCAGTGAGCCATCTGTCAATAAAGACATTTGTTCACGCTCGAGTGTTGGGTCTTGTGTGTCAATCCACTTAATATCATTTTGATACCGAATATCGCTACCGATGTGCATCGTTTGAAGTGGATTTTCAATCGAGCCTAGCGTTTGACATTCAACCGTATTGACTACCAATGGGTCACTTATACCTACGACAGGTGTTCCATCTTTAGTCAATGAATTTACATCTAGATTTTTTATGAATGCGTCTTCTCCTAAGCAAAATGCGGACATATCTATATATTATAAACCTAAGATTTTTTATATCGGGCTAAGTCTTTTTGTATTTCACAGTCCATTTACCACCACCCGGCGGATCTTCTTCTATATAAAACTGTCCAACGGCTGCGGCAGCTTCAAGTGGCATACTAGCTGGATTTACAAACAAACCTTGCCCTATATTCAGATTTTTTGCAATGGTGCAACTTCCCTTGGTGCGTAAAGGATTGAGACTTCCCGAGGTATACCGATTATTAGCATCCAGGTCGTCATAATCATTCTCCGCTACAAATTGTTGAAAAAAGCAACGACCATTTGCTCTTATTATCATAGCATCTCCGCCGCCAATGAAAGCGGCTCCATTTGCAACATTTTGATACGTCAAAATTATTGCATCCGCTATTGTTCCGGCTGGTAAATCAAATTTCAGAGCTGGTTTTCCGGGGTCATTATCCACATTTAACAATAAACCTGAATTTGTGTTTACTTTCAACGTTTCGCCACGAATAATAACATCATTTGGATTACTTACAGCATCTCCACTTTGCAATGCAATCTCTGCCTGTCCATTTCCCCTAGTATTTATTAATGCGTATACATTTACCGAAGAATCACTTAGTAATCCTGTAGCATTTTGAAAATTTATATCCCCCTCTTTGACGGTTACATTTCCATTTGTTCTTTCAATGTCATTTGTCGTACCGGACACAATTGTCCACAAACTAGTTCCTCCGCCACCCGTAGGAGGTGGACCACCATTGAACGTTGTGCATTGCAGATTTTGCTGGAGTTGACATTCAGTCCGAGCTCAGTCATCAGAGTTGTCATCACCGACCCGTCGTGACCGCTGTCATCACCGACCGACCTGACCGCTGTCATCACCGATACGGCTCGACACCTCTGACTACATCGCTGACCTGATTGTCACCTCCTCTGATCGAGTTCGGTTGTCACATGAGACAGAGCACACACTAGCTCATTTCGCATCACACTCAGCATACTAGAACTATATATATTATATCTCTGTATGTTGAGAGGGAGATTCTGAGTGCGAAACCCTGAGCGTTGCAGTGCTTCCTGTTTGACCCGTCTGTTTACTGACTGGGTCTTCTCGCAGGTTTGGCCCCACCACCGGCCTAAGGCTAGGAGCCGATTATGGTCGGCTAAACGCTTAGGGAAGCGCCAAGAGGGCGCGCCATCAAGGGATCATGGAAGTAAAGTAGGCAAGTAGTGGTGAGTGAGAGGAATCGTGCGTTCCGTTTCAGCGTTTAAATTAGTTAGGAAAATCCTGGGACGGCCTGATCAACCGCGCGAGTACTTCTAAAATCGCGGGACTGAACGAAGAGCTCCTCCACGCCATCACCACTAACTGCTGACTGTGTTGTTTTGCATCACAGGCTTTCTTTCCCCTTCCCTTTTTGGCACCCTCTTGGTGCTCCTGTTGTGAAATTTGATTGCTTGCTTGCTTATTATCCTGCTAGGGATTGCTAGTGTTGTCTTGCTTGTTGTTATTTCTTTTAGATTTCGAGATGTCCTCTACTCCGTTTGCCACACCGCCAGTTCTGCCGCGACGCTTGCTGACGCACCCCCCAGGGGCGAGGAAACGGCAACTTAAATTTGGAGCTCTGAATGGCACACCAACTCCAGCGGATGCTCCGGACACGTCAGATTTGTCAGTTTGCAACAACCTCGCATGGGAGTTGTTACGCAAGCCCGCGGAATTTGATGCTCTGCTCAGCGTCATCAAAGGGAAGTGCGTCGAGCCTGGAGAGTCTGCGAAGACATGGAAATTCACTAGCAGCGAGAAGAATTCTCGTTTGCTTTTGGACATCCTTGTCGAGCAACTCGATTCCAGACTCACGCTCGTTCACCCTAAGATGGCGTTGATGTTCGATTTGCAAAACCACGGTTTGGAGGTTCCGAAAAAGGCGAACCTTGCAGATAACTTGCAGATAAGTTCGTCACTAACAACCGCCGTACTTCCAAGTGAAAAGGCCGACATCTATAATTATTATAATATATAAAATACATAATATATGCATTCATCAAACCATATTAGGAATTTGCTCCATTTCTCGTGTTCGAGGTATATTTGCTTGTTGCCGTTGCGAATTATTTGCAGGTATTGGCGTTTTTGACGAATCCACAAATTTGACGCCGTGTACATAAATTACGTTATCGTCAAATTCATCTTTACGAATTCCTTGCTTTTGGTAATCATAATTTGAATGCCAATGTCTATCTTCAAATGCTCGTTGCCTCTTTTTGTCTTTGTTGCGTGGAATGTAAAACAACCAATTTGCAAAACCTTGAAGCTCATCGGGTGCATTCTTCGATGTATACCTAAAATCTGGGTCTATATTTGCTAAGATATCGGGATTCAAATCTTCCGAGACACGATTTGCATAATCTACCGCCCAACCTCCCTTTTTTTGCGGAACGGAATATTTGGAAATTTATCATTAGTATTATAAGATGAATTGTATCAAAGATATACCCGAAACTTGCTATACCGACCGCCAAAAAGAATTGATGTGTAATTACTTCAAACACTATAAGGAATTGCACCCACACATTCCAGATTCCATTCTAGTGTACACAATCAAAGGCTATATGCTCAATCCCACGAAATTTGACGAGTGGTATCAACACAAATCGATACCCAATGCACGACCACGTGAGTCACAAGAAGATTATTACAAATATGCGCAAATGAATGAGAAAGAGCTCAAGACTTATGTTAAAAATAATGTACACATATAATAATATATATTACTAATGAATGTCACAAGATTTTCAAAAATGTTATTTTTCAATAGTGAACAGAATAGCCTACTGGATTCACGTTTAGGCCAATACAATATACCGAGCCAGTCGCTTGCATACAAGACGACGGACCAATTGCAACTTACCGTAAATGACTTTTACATCGAGAAAACATTTTATGATATAAATCATACTAACAACACCTTTTTCGTTGGAGACAAAACTGCCAATACCAACAAATTGTACCCAATCGAAATTACTCCACAAAACTTTCCGTTTCCTAAGACACTAGACGACACACAAATCCTAGCCGCTATAGACGATGCCATCAACACACAATTAAATGCTGCAGGGTCCGCCGTTACCGTAACATCAAGTGTATCAACCGGTGCCGATGCAAATCTGAAATTGATAGAATTGACATTTAATACCGCATTAGAAGACCAATTTGAGTTATATTCTTTCTCTACCAAAAGTATAGCTCGATGCACGGGAACTTTGCAAGCAGCTTTAAGTCCATTTACTAGCACCTTGAATGATGCACTCAACAATGATTCTAGTGAACTATTAGGCGGAAATCCTGTTCGAGAAAGAGACCTCACAGGGAAATCTGAATTGAGTCAATTAGAACCTATGTTTCGGAAAGTATCGGGCACGGTTATGCAAGGCTATTTTCCCTATTGTGTGAACACCATTAGGGAACTGTATCTTCGAACACAATCGTTGGTATCTAGCTCGGCTTTAGAGGTAGTCAATTTATCTCAGGCTAGTGATGACCAAGTCGGTGAGATGATTTCTAGTGATATACTATTCAAAATAAGTATAGATGACTTGTCCAAATCTTCGTATACATACTTAGATGCAAATAATAACTATAGCGTCATCATTAGTCCAACTTTGTTGTCTCAAATCAACTTTGCATTGACCGATTCACGTGGCCGGCTGATGTTTCAAATAGTAAAAGAAAATGGGCGCACTCCGTCAAGTTTGATAACACAAGCACGAGCCGGAAACATATATTTTAGTTTTTCTTTAAAGGTTGACGTCATTAGTCACGATTCTCAATAATTTTTATATGTAATATATATTATATATATACAATATGCTTGATAGTTACTTTCCCGAATCACTTTCATACGCGACCACGCAAATGACAGACTTTAGCCAGAACCAATTTGAATTGTTAACATCAAACTCGACCGTAGTAAATTCCGGAGGAGGTGTCATTGAGCTGAATCTCCCGGTAAATAGTTTCATTGATACTCGAAAATTTGCGATTAGATTTTTTGCCAAAACCAATAAATCGTTTACATACGCTCCAGCGGCGGGAGGAGGCCCCAAAACGTGTCACACATTCTTGCCCGAAATCTTTAATCTCTTCTCTCGCTATGAGGTAAGCATAAATGGGGTCATCGTGAATCAATCGGTGGCGCAGGCGAGTGATATACAACAAGTCAAGCAGTTGGTCAGCGACCATTTGGAAAATGAGATTACTTATAGGACAGTTTTGTCCAATTGTGGTTCTGAAGGAATTCAATTGACCGCGGGGAAAATTACAGGGTCGTTAGATGAAGACAATGCTGCCGGTGATGGACAAGGACGCGAATTCATTTTAAACAATCTTTTGGGCTTTATGGGGACTTGTGAGCCGTCCATAATTGACACGAGTGTTTTAGGTGCAATAAGAATTAGATTGTTCACCGATAATGCGGTGTCGTGTTTGCTTTACGGTGAAAACGACCAAGAGCCTGGAACATTTACCGACGCCGATGTGGCTTCGCAACAATTTGCTCAAAATGCAAGTTTTACGCTCACCAATGTTTCGGCATCGATTACCACACTATCATTCTCATCTGGGGTCGTGGAACAAAACATTGAAGAATTGATTTCAAAAGGTGCATTGACCATCATTTTCGAAAACTATGCAACCTTTTTTCAAAGTGATTCAACTAACAATAAGAACGTAAGATTTGCGCTTTCCGTAAATTGTTGGAACAAAGCTTACGCGATTACGAGACCATTAAACTATAGGACCGTCAACAAAACGGGAATCGCAAATAAAATATACAAATAGAATAGGAAAAGTTTTTGAATTGCCATCAAAGACATATGGTGGAAATCGAACGTTTAGGTACTCGTGGAGTGTGAACAATGTGCTTACACCCGCATTCCCAAATAGTCCTTTACAAGCGTATATGAATATAACACATTCACAAGGTGACCAATATTCAATGATGGGTTCCAATCATATGCAATCTCGCACGGATCATTTTAACAACTCATTTGTGTTGCCATTAAATCTATGCCTAGACAATGAACCTCGCCGATTGTCAGGTTACTCGTCGCTTGGAACAAATTCAAGTTGTTATCTGCAAGTGACATCGAGTGCAGAAGGTAGCGCCGCTGGGATTGCCTTCGATGGTGGGGCCGATGCCACGGGAGGCCCTAATGAGACAATGGTGATTTGTCTCTTTACCTCAAAATTAATGGTATCGGCAGGGAGGGTCATATCGGTGGAATTGTAATGAATTATTTATTATCGTTATTATTTAAATTGGAAAATATTTTAATAAAAAAGGGAGGTGGGAGGTGGGAGGTTGGCTTTTTTGAAAAGTATTTTAGAAATCACAAAAATATATTATATTATGTTATCTTCATTATAGAAAAGTTTTCAAAAACTAACACCTCCCACCACCCAACCTCCCTTTTTTAATCGAGTAATTCCATTATAAGACTATATGGTATTTCATATGCTTTCTCCCTATGTCTCACGCCGTATGAGACGTCTCGGGCCAGCGAACTACGTGACATCTGAGCGGTCGCAATGTGCTTTCCATATTTGCGTTTGTTTTCACAAAATGAAGATTGTTTATTACACATTTTCAGATTCAGATTCACTTTGTTCGTCCATATATTTGTCATTTTTCGATACGCAAATCCATATTTACATTAGCAACAGGTGTGTTTGTACTCCGTCATCGGTTGCATAAAGTCTCTATGTTGCAATAATCCCCCGTCACTTGGATTTTCGAGATACCAATGTGTGGGTTGAAAATAATCGATAATGTCCAATGTGCGTTTCACAATGGCATCGGCTAAATCCAAATCACGCTCACCCTTTCTATGAGCCTTCGAGTATTGGGTGCACGGTGGACTAGACCAAATGACATCGAAGTGTTTAGGTGCATAAGCGGTATAATCCCATTGTAATATATCACCGCTTATCGTCGGATTATACTTTGGCAATATGTCTAATGAAACAATCTCGCAATTAGGATGTTTGTCTCGAAACGCTTTTGACACGGAACAAGTTCCACTGAACAATTCCAATAATCTCATTGCTATCAATAAATATATTATTAATGCGTTTTATCCACTTAAAGACAATAGTCATTAATAGTATAAGATAACAAAAATGCCCGAAATGTCCGAGAAAGAATTCCGCTTGAAAAATGACTACCCAAAGACCTACCCGCAAGACCTCAAGGAGAAGCTATATGAAATCGATGAAAAAAAGAGAGCCCAAATGAGAAAATATTATGACCGAACGAGTGAGGTGCAAAACAAACAAAAAATCATATTGAGAGCCAAAAACAATCCCGATTATTGTCCTCAAGAAGCGACATTGAGCAAATACGATTGGACCGATGCCGAAAGAAAATTTCTAAGCCGTTGTGCTGAGGAGAAGAAATTGAAATATGCCGTGCCCAAGCCAAGACCTATTAGAGCTCAAGCCACCTCTCAAACCACAACCGATGCATCTACATCCGCTCGAGCCGCACCTACATCAATTGCATCGACCTCCGCTACGACCAACACTACTACGGACCGGAGCACAAAAGACACTTTATCTAGAGATGAGATATTTGAAATCTTGGACGCTGAGGAAGGCATCGCCGAGGCCACTAAAAAGCAATGGAAGAATGTCGTCAACAATTTTGTAAAGGTGTTTAGTTTGCAAGCGAGCAAGTGGACTGAGGTGTACACGAAATACACAAACGAGGAAATCATTGAAATGTTGAACACCGCGTATACAAATGAAACCACTCGAATCAAACAAGTTCAACTTACGCCCAAATTGTATAATACGAAAAACTCAAGTCTGGTGAAAATCATCGGTATAGAAAGATACAAGTTTTTTGACACTCGAGCAAAAGTTTTGCAACGAAGCATTCAATCGGGAAAGATTGGCAAGAAATTGAGTGATAAAACCGACTACGTTGACGATTTTATCAACGTCTTTAAGAATGAATTAGAATTGCGTAGAAAAAACCCAAGTTCGATGGACCATCTCATCGCGATGTTATATAGCATCGGAATGTATTCGGACCAAGACTTGAATAAAGGCTCTCTTAGTTTCACTCCTCGTATCGACTATGACAACGTCAAACTTGTAAAAAGTGACAACGAAATGACCGACCCCAATGGGAATTATTACAATTTCAATAACGGACATACACGAATTCACGACTTAAAAACGGGAAATAGCTTTAAAATCGATTATACAATGAATCCATTAGTTCAAAAGTATATTAAAGAATCCATTAAGGACTTGAACAATCCACGAGAGTATCTTCTAGAAAACAATGCAAAGCCCCCAAGACCATTCACATCTACATCGTTGGGCAAAAAAATGAATTCAATTATCGGTGTCGGTAATCAAACATTTAGGAAAATGACGGAAAACATTTATTCCAAAATTTTCCAAGTCGATATGATTCGGCTTTCGGAAATAGCGGCTCACGAACCAAATACGGCATATACTCAATACTTGAATAGCAAAGAATACACCGAGGCCGAGCGAAAAGCCGCCTTAGAAAAAATTCAAGCGCAATTAAATAAAAATAAATGAATTAAATCAAATTAAAAAGTAGAAAATCATTTTTTGAAAAAAGGGAGGTTGGGCGGTGGGAGGTCTTAGATTTTCAAAACTTTTTTATAATGAAAATGAAATATATTATATTATTTATTTGATTTCTAAAATACTTTTTAAAAAAGCCAACCTCCCACCTCCCACCTCCCTTTTTTTATTTTATTAAATGAAAAATACATATAAATATACTAATTTAAGGCTGCGCCGTTCCTATTAAAATAATAATTGAAATAGTCCCTCCGCTGCAAGCCGCAGAATTAAGCGCAGTTAATTTAAATAAAAAATGAATTAAATGAATTGAAAATAAGAATTAAACTAAAAATCCTCCCCCCCTGTTCTGCCCCCCATAAAATGATATATACCCGCGATACACCCCCGTCGATTAAAATGCACCTAGGACGCAGAGACGTTTTCGATTTATAATCTGCGACGTTCGATTTAATCGACTGCAAAATATAATCGAGGGCGCGAGACATAAAGTGAAACTGAATATAATTTATATAATAGAAGCACACGATTTTAAATGATGACTAGGCGAAACATACGAAAAGCGAAAATATATAATCGTGATTAGGCAATGACTCTGCACAATTAATAATTTAGCAAGCTGACGATGCAAAATATATAACTGAAAATGATGACTCTGCAAGAAATAGAAGTCGGCATCGTGATTAGACAATAATAAAGCGATGCGATTGGATATCATATTTGAAAATTTGTGAGTAGGCAGTAAAAAGATGAAATCATTGGAGACATTATCTTTGATTATGTGACTCTGCTATGACTTTGCTATGACTCTGCAAAGTTTATTGCAAGCAATCGTAAATTAGCGCGGTTTCGTATCATTCGTTCGATTAAAAGTTTCTGTCCAATCGTCATAAAGAATTTTCAATCGCAAAGCTGCTAATGTGATGTCATCGCCACGCGAAACTTCGCTGGACTATGCAATGCTCGATTGGCAAGTGTTATTATTTTTGAGTTACAAACATTTTTTCAGCGAAAACTTTCAACTGTTTACGGTAAGCACTGCAATCTGCTCCCTGTGTTCTGTAATTATGACCGATCTTAAACGTAAGGAATCTCGTTGCACCCCTGCTGAATACAAAAGACGTCGTGAGGCAGCATCAAAAAATTTGCACCAACTTGAGGCCTACGAGCAAACAATACAAACTGTTCACCCTATGCCAAAGTCGGAAGGTAGTGGTGTGGTCGCTACGAACGAATGTTACGTTAAGAGCTTTTCTGAAGTAAATTTTAAATTGATGCTTGCGGTAGAGTATCAGGGTGACCACGCTATGTTTGAATACAAGGAGCCAACTCCTCACGAGATAGCCACTTTCATGAGCAACTCAAAGCTGCAGTCCGATATTAACAAGTTCATGATTCGCGCTAGGGCCCTTTCAGTTATGGGCGAAGTCGAATTAACAGCGGATGAGGCTAAACGAGAAGAGGAGAAAAAGCGTCGCGAGGCGCTTACCACGAATTTTAGTGAAGCTGACTTGCTTGCAGCACTTGCTGCTCTTCGCGCGACCCAACTTTCGTCTGAGCCTCCTGCCATGGGTCAACCTGTGCAACATGTGCAAGCGACTGCACCACCAGTAGGAGATCTCCTTGGTGCTAGCATGCCACCTCCTGCTGACAAGAGTGGTGGAGGGCTTCTTGGTGGGATCGCAGGTGTCTTCGGAAAAAACTTGTAAGGTAGATATTCGATCCAACGTGTCCTAGTGCATATCGCGACTTAGAATTGTATTGCATGCTTGTTTATATGTATGTTAAACGCGTTGGCATGTGTGTAATAGCTTGTTTTCGATAGTTTGCATGTTGCATGCGCTTGTACCCTAACATGCAAGTGTCTGTGTTTTGGGTTTAAGGTTTTTCAACATGCCTAAGTCCAAGCGTGAAGAGTCTGAGCATGACGAGGAAGAGGAAGAGGAAGAGGAAGAGGAGGAAGAGGATCTTGGGCCAGAGACGTTCTCTAAGTGGCGTAAGAGTGGCCCATGGGTCACTGACGGTTATTTCAACCACTGGTATGGCGTTTTAGAGGGGAAGATCAAGCATGCCAAGCACCAGCTCCGCACTGAGTTAAAAAAGTTTATTCTTGAGCAGCTCGAACAATTCTTAAAGACTCAGGGTGCTGAGCCTGTAGCTCCTAGGCGTTCCAAGTCTGGTGAGCTTCAAGTTGACATGCGCGAGTTTCAAGCCTGGCAGTCAAAGATCGCTTTTCTTGAGAGTAAGGTCAAAGCTCAAGATGATGAGCTTGTAGCTGCACGTGAAGAGTGGAAGGAATTCGCCGACGCACCTAAAAAACCCGCAGCAGTGCGTTCGTTTGTGAGCTGCAGGCAGGTGGTCATGGACCCCGAGGATCTTGCGGTGTGCAAGAGGCATGCCGTGGTTCTGGAGGGGCAGGCCATGACGGTGGAGCAGTCTCAACATCTGTCATACTTTCGTTCCTTGGTGTCTGACGGAATTATTCAGTTCGATGGTGCCAGTGTGCTCCTTTCGTCCCCTCCGGCAAAAAAGCGCAAGACCCAACAAGTGTAGGATCTCAACTGAGCAATAGTAGTAGAGGTGCCTAGAGTTTGGTGTAACTTCCCCGCCCAAATGGGCTTAAGTTTAATACATCACAGCACCTAGAATTGTCTGCGTTGCTTGCTTGTATGCCTTGCTTGCTTGTATGCCTAGCTCGATCGAGGATCCTAGGATCTCAATATGCACACCCACTCCCCACTTGTTTGCTTGCAATTTCATATCATTTTAACTTGCATATGCATTCTATTTACTTATCATAACTTATCTTAACTCAATACGCAAGCATATAGCCACACAATAAAGCACATACTTATCTTAGCTTAAGAAACCCTAAGATATATTTAGTTTTTCGTACATAACTTTTTGTATACTTGACCAAATCAAAAAGTTTTTGGTGTTCCAAATAGGTCTTTCATAGACGAAGACACCAATATATTGTTTGTTGTGATAGGATAAGTAAAACCCATAATCTGATATCATTTTCTATTGCGTATTGAAATAACCGAAAATAATAGGATTTCTTGATATGTGAATAACTTTTGATATACTTGGCCGTTTTCAATGAAAAAAAAACCACAAATAGGTATTTCATAGACGAACACAACGATATATTGTTTGTTGTGATAGGATAAGTAAAACCCAAAATCTGATACCCATTTCTTGTGGTGATATACACACCGAAAATAATAGGGTTTCTTGATACGTGAATAACTTTTGAGTCACGAGGTCTTTCCGGTTCAAACTTTGCATACATATAGGTATTTCATCGACGAACACAACGATATATTGTTTGTTGTGATAGGATAAGTAAAACCCAAAATCTGATACCCATTTCTTGTGGTGATATACACACCGAAAATAATAGGGTTTCTTGATATGTGAATAACTTTTGAGTCACGAGGTCTTTCCGGTTCAAACTTTGCATACATATAGGTATTTCATAGACGAACACAACGATATATTGTTTGTTGTGATAGGATAAGTAAAACCCAAAATCTGATACCCATTTCTTGTGGTGATATACACACCGAAAATAATAGGGTTTCTTGATATGTGAATAACTTTTGAGTCACGAGGTCTTTCCGGTTCAAACTTTGCATACATATAGGTATTTCATAGACGAACACAACGATATATTGTTTGTTGTGATAGGATAAGTAAAACCCAAAATCTGATACCCATTTCTTGTGGTGATATACACACCGAAAATAATAGGGTTTCTTGATATGTGAATAACTTTTGAGTCACGAGGTCTTTCCGGTTCAAACTTTGCATACATATAGGTATTTCATAGACGAACACAACGATATATTGTTTGTTGTGATAGGATAAGTAAAACCCAAAATCTGATACCCATTTCTTGTGGTGAATATGCTGCGTGGTCAAAACAAATCATTAGTGTGTGATTTACTTATCATTTACTTACATCTTCTTACATCTTCTTACTTTCCCATTTTTCATAAAAAGGGAGGTTGGGCGGTGGGCGGTGCTACTTTTCGGAAAAGTTTTTCATATGACAATATAATGTAATGATATATTTATGTGAATTCTAAAATACTTTTTGAAATTACCCAACCTCCACCTCCCACCTCCCTTTTCTACTTTTTTTTTGTTAAAAAATGATAGATATATTAATAGACTACGCCATTCCGCACACCGATTATTTTTAATATTAATTTTTCATTTTTATTGAATTTATTTTTCATTTTTTGAATTTATTTTTCATTTTTATTGAATTTACTTTTCATTTTTATCGAATTTATTTTTTCATTTTCATTAAATCTATTTTTTTAAAAAAAGGGGAGGTTGGGTGGTGGGAGGTGCTACTGTTTGAAAACTTTTTTATAATGAAAATGAAATATATTAGATTATTTATTTAATTTCTAAAATACTTTCTGAAAACGGCAACCTCCCACCTCCCACCTCCCTTTTTAAATTTTATTAAATGAAAAAAATATATGTATATATAAATATAGTAATTTAAGGCCGCGCCGTTTCTTATAGCACGCCCATATTTAACACATAAGACATATTCAAATTCCACAGTCACCGGCACCGGCGGCGGCGTAGCCGCCACTATGACACATTCTGACGTAATTCTGACATAATTCTGATATAATTCTGCCAAACCTAAACCCTAAACCCTGAATGCACACAAAAATTAGGGGGGTCACGATAGGGGGGCCTCCACGGCCGATTAAAACGGCCAAAACTGATTTTCAGACCCCCCTGTCGGCCCTTACAGACCCCCGCTGACACCCCTGTCATAATTTAATATCAAATATGACAGATAGTCAAAGTTAGTCATAGTTAACCAATGATAGTTAAACATTAGAGTACTGTATGGTATTGGTATACGACTGGACAGGCAAGCCAAAGAGAAAGACTGTTCAACCGTCTCTTTCGGACTCGACGGAAGACAGCTTAGGCATCAAGGACATAATACAAGTAGAGCGGAAAGTTTAGAGCTCTAAAGCGGCCATCATAATACTGATCGCAGTCGTGAAGGTTTCATCAGGTGCTCAGCGCGGATGTGTTAGTATCAAACTTATAGTCGATCTTATTCAGCAACTTTCTCAAGCCTCGCGTAGAGCAAAATATCTTGCTGCTGACGTCCATCCAGAAATCGTAAGCCTCTAACAGCCGTGGTTTTCTGGCGCATCTGAACGACTTTTCTTTAGACGCATTATCATATTCGACTGTCCCCTGTCGACGGCAAAACTTTTGGCCAATTTCTGCCGAAAACGTTTTCTTCTTTAGCTACAGTCCCTTGCCGCATATAAGTCTGAGCTGAACTATACATGTCGACCTGGAAGGACACAGTTGCCGGCGCAGCAGGTGGCTGTGCCGGAATCACGGCAGCGTATCCTTTTGATACTGTGAAATGTAGGATGCAGGTCAACCCTGAGCAGTGGAGAGGAAGAATATACACAAATGTCTCTGAAATTATAGCAAAAGAGGGAGTGGGGTCAATATACAGAGGCCTCTTTTTCCCCGCGCTTGGCTTTGGGGCCATAAACCTCACTGTGTTTGGCACTAGAAAGGTGGTATCCGACTTTCTCTTGCAACGTGAAGGCAACAACGCATTGTTGAAGGATCCAGCGAACTCCACCACCACGCGCAGTCTGACCGATTTGGAGAACTTAATGTGTGGTATGACAGCTGGATTCACATCTTCCTTTGTTCGCACCCCGATCGAGCGAGTGAAGACCGTTATGCAGGTTGCCACAACTGAGGGTACCAAGGCTCCCTATCGGAATAGCGTGGCGTGCGCGATGGCTCTTGTACGCAAGGAGGGTTTTTTCAACGGCCTGTTCACGGGCTTGAACTCGACAATTGCGCGCGAAATACCACAATACTCACTGGTCTTCGTCGTTTATGACTATGCGAAACCGTTTGTGCACAAGACTCTTTTCACCGATAAAAATGGGAGTCTTTCATCAACCCCGACGTCAATAGCCGTAAGTCAGTGCTTAGCGGGAGGCATAACAGGATGTGTATCATGGATTCCTCCGACTTACTGCATGGATGTCATCAAGAGTCGCATCCAGGGCGCCCCCGATGGGACTTATGCCGGTTTGTGGGACTGTGCCAAGAAGACATATGCTAAGGACGGCCTAAAAGTGTTCTTCAGAGGGTTGGACCTCGCTTTGATGCGCGCCTTTCCGCTTCATGGGTGCATATTCCTGGGATATGAGGTTACATATTCTATTCTGAACCAACATTTTCCTGAAGAGAATAACTTGACTACGTGTTGCGTGTAGTCGTGTGTGAAAGTAACCTCTTGCAACTTGTTATACAAATGAAACTGCAATAACGAGCCTGCAATTATGTAGAAATAGAACTGTAATAGCTAGCCTGCAATAACAGATCCTTGGAGCATTCTCTCCTGGTACAATATTCTTTTATTTTATTCTTCTTCCGCTTGTGATTTCATCGCTCTCAAGTGCTTTCAAAGTGCTTTCAGAGTGGTTCTGTTGACAGCCCACACTGCTTTTGCACAGGAAACGCGAACGTGTGATGACAGTTTCTGCAGGATAGTTTTAAGAGTCCTCCTGCGACTGTTATCTGGTTCAAGATTTTCAGGTATATTACACTTGTATCTAGTTGTGAGGAATTCTTATCTGATGTTATGGCACATATGCATTTGCATCGTTGTAACTATGTACCATGTACTGCGGTATATGGACGTCTCATTCCATATTTTGTAGTATGTATGCTTGGCGAGCTCATGAGAATGATGTGGTATTTACGTGATCGTGATGTGTTGCCAGCATAGTGATACATGTTTCGTTTAGAGATGTCATCAGCGGTGCAGGGTATGCGGCATGGTTTAGGGTTCAAAATTGGTATTTTGTTGTGAATATGAGATGTCAGTTAGGTGTGCATTGATACGTACAGGATATATACAGAATCTCGCGCCAAAAAACCAAGATTGCGAAAGCCACGGTGTTTTCTAATTTGGTTTTTCTTATAACCTTTTATTTCCGGTTTTCGATGCGGGTCGAGAAATGGCACCAGTCATAGTGAATGGTATCAGCCCAAATGAGCGAACTGCCATTCGTGCCATTGGACATGCTGGATGTGGGTGTGCCGCGATAATCACTCGTGATAAATGAGATATACTGCGATCAACATCACGTATTTCAATTAATTTAAAAACTGTGAGATTGTGCAAAATGTATCATCCAATAGACTTTTTGTGCTAGGAGGCAAGCACAAGAGCAAGAAAAACGGCTAAGTATAAAACGCAGAAGTACTCAGTACGGAGTACAGTAGGACCGATCAGAATGATGTTGATGTGAGGTGCCTAGACTGTTGTACGGAGTACTCAGTACAGTTGAGTTATGGAAAGAGTTCCTGAATGTATAAGAACTCTAAGAGTAACCCGTTTCGGGGAGATGAACTGAACTGAAAAGTAAGACATAAAAGTAAAGAGCCGTAACTGCTGTATATTGTGTATTGAAAGCATGCACTGATAGCAAAAGCATAACTATATAGATTTACGAAACCGAAGTCTTGTAGTTGACCAATCGTAAGCATACCTCGTGCGGTCGTTTAATAAGTGTAGAATAGTATAAGTCCGAAACCGTAAAGAAGAGAAGAAGCCTAGGTGTAGACTCCTACAAAATGGTATCAGAACTGGAAAACGCCGAGAGAGGGTTTGAACCCCCGACCTCTCGATTGCTAGCTGAGCGCTCTAACCACTGAGCTATCCCGGCAATTGGATGTCAATTCATCCAACGTATAAGCTCTTGTAAGAGCACTCAGATGCCTCTCCCCCCCCCCTTACCTAGGGGCAGCCTCGGCCAGTGACGTGGGCGAAGCTGACTGCGCGGCAGAGCACCGCCAGAACCCAGGACTGATCAGGTCCCGGGCAAGGTAGAGACACCTCAACGGTATCAGAACTGGAAAACGCCGAGAGAGGGTTTGAACCCCCGACCTCTCGATCGCTAGCTGAGCGCTCTAACCACTGAGCTATCCCGGCAATTGGATGTCAATTCATCCAACGTATAAGCTCTTGTAAGAGCACTCAGATGTCTAAAATGGTAATTAGTTCGTGTTTTCACGTTGCTTCCTTGTCTTTCTTGCGCAAATTCTGATCAACCCGCCCCGCCTTGTGCGATTAGTTAGAAAGTACTTGCACTACGAAATCGAGAATGCCTGTGCTCTCGTTCTTGTTGCGCGGTGGTGTGTGGGATTGATGGTTCCAGGTTGCTTGGAGCCGCGTCGGTGTGGAGAGATCTAGCTCGACGACAATCTTTTAAGGTGCGAGCGTTGCCTTAGTCCTAGCACGCATACACGCATAGCACGCATATCCGTGCTTTTGGGCTCGCAGGTGCGGGGAAACCAAATCGCCTCCGTTTTTCGGCAATTCCGACCCTTCGCGGCGGAAGCGCTGCGCAAATTTTTCAATTTTGCGTAAGCCTTTGCTGAAAATCGGGGTTGGTTCGGGATTTCCCCCACCTTTAATTTGGCCTTCTAGTCCCCCCTATTCGGGAATCTCCGCGCTTCGGCCGGTGTGCTTACTTGTGCTCGCGCGCAAGTGGCGTATTCCTGGGATCGGGTGCTAGTTGCCACACCAACCGCTTTTCGATTGAATTGGATCTCACGCATAGCACGCATACTATGCCCATGTATTCAGATGAAGAGGAATGCCTCGGTCGGTCGGGCCGGCGTGGGGGGGGTCGGGCCGGCGCCGCCCCCGGCTCAGCCGTGGGGTCCGGTCGGTCGGGGTCTCGCGCTGCGGGCCTGTCGGTTGGCCCAGGCTCTGGGGAGTTCTGGGGCGCAGCTGGCGGGTCAGACAGCCGGGATTGGCGCTCCCGTGAGAGGAGGGGGGGAGTGCGGCGCGCGCTTGCGCGCCAATACGGCGGTGAGGCCCTCGAGGTTACACCGGCGCGCACGCCCCTGAGAGCCCCTCCAGGGTTGTCTGGTGGGCCCCCCAGGGCCTCGCCACCAAAAGCCCCTTCACCAGCGAGGGTCAGTGGAGCTGAGCCAGTGTCCGAGCTCGCATTGAGCTCGGCGCTACGGCAGCCGGCGCGCCGGGA
>LGRX02026052.1:0-17303 GCA_001247695.2 Cymbomonas tetramitiformis | reverse complement strand
GCCATCTAAAATAAAACACCACACCAACAAAACCTTCAAAATGGATGTGTGTGTGTGTGTGATATATATATATATATATTGTACATGTATTATATTTGTACATTGATATAATGCGGTGAAGTATATATATGGTTCCACCTTCTTCCCCCCTCAAGGAAGTGTGAATTCCATAGGCAGTTGTCAAGTGCCTATTGCCTCATTAAGCAGCATGCAATCCTTATAGGAAGCAGCTGTACAGATATTGGGTTGTTGCCCTACAGTTATTGGGTTGTTGCCCGATATATTGGTCATGGATGTGCTGATTTCAGCATGACCAAAATGCCAAATATAGTGTGGTTTACCATTATTCAGTGGCATTTTAGGGTGTTTCGGGTTACTGTGACCCTTATCACATACATTTACCTTAGGGTGTTACATGGTATCAGTAACACCTAATTATATCAAATTTGAGCAGTGTGAACATTTCCTGAAGGAATAAAGCAAAACTGCATTCAGCATGTCACTGTTTACCACGTGATACTTGAGAGGTACGTTACACCCCCTAGTTTTTGCACGTGATTATTAGGGTGTTACAGGGTGTTACAAGTGCTGAAATATTTTGGCATAAACCATTGATAGGTAAAAATTGGATCAGCAAAAAAATCAGACCCGAATTTTCATTTTGAAATCATACGTGTGAGATTTTTACCCATTTTCACCACTTTTTGACTTATAAGTCAGTGAGTGTGTGAGCACTAGGTGTATACTATAATGTATACAGCTGTTACACCTCTGAAATATATCTCACCTGAATACATGAAATGGAATTTGTCATTTTTCATGTTGGTATGTGAAGATATATGTATGGTCAATATTTGGTACATTGGGTTTTGCTGATTGAAACCCATGACAAATAGACCAAACCTTAATGATATATATAGTGTGTATCAACTTTAAGTGCAGTCACTTAAGTGATAACTTCTCAGTAACCTATCATCTACTTGGGCATATGGCGGTGCACTGAAAGAGTATCAAAGTGATATCTTCAGATTCCAAGTAAATTAGAACAAAGCTTGATAAATGAATCAGAGCAGTGTCTACAATAACCTCTATCAGCTGTCAATATGATTACTGATCTGAGAGAGTTACATGCATTTGAACTGATCAGAACTGTATCAATTGTCAGAATGCAATGTAGACGTTGGTGTTGCTCCAGCGACAGTAAAGGTATGGACAGTGTTCAGCAGTTACCAGCTGCATTATGAACACCGTATACTGCCTTCGGGTCTGGAGATATTCTCCATCCAGCCCTACAGCATGTGGTTTTATCCTGTTTACCATAACTATCGCCATCACTGACATCCAACACGCACATGTGTTTGTTGGATGGTATCTACATTATCATACACGTGGTTGATATTATAGTTGATCATTTCACTTACTGAATCAGTGAATGTCAATATACATTATAGTGTCAGTGATTGTGCATTGTGCAGGTACTTGCTGATTTAGTACACTTAAGCAAATTGATAGTGATTTATCATACAAGATAATCTGTATACCACTGGACAGCATGTGGCTAGTATGATGCATATCAATTTGGTTAGTAAGTTGTAATCCTGCATTTCTCATCATGATGAATGACGAGTTGATTGATATATTTCACAAATGGCTCCGGTGAGTATTCCATCTTTGATCAACAGTAGAACAGTTATTCCATCCCAAATCCTACGTCAGGAATAACTGAGCTAATTACTGTCTTTATGACCAAGATTGGCACCTTATACCAAGTGGATTCATTTATAGCCTATACTTGCACAGCAGGTATGCTATATGGTATATTGATGCAATATCTAGTATGTGTGTAAGATGTGCATATTTACAGTGTAGCATAGTTGTATTGCTTGATCAACCCCCGGTTCCATAGGGTACAAACCTATGGTCGGTTAGGCGCGGACAGACAGTCACCAAATCGATCAACAGAACTACATGGCGATTTCAGGATAAGTCCTTACTTTTTAATCTTGCAATACTTCCATGATACACTGTTAGTATATGCATATATATGCCAACTGTTATCGTGATCAAGTTGGATATGCAAATGTGTGCATGTATGCCAAGCATTTGTGACCAAACTGATTATTATAACAGTATAAATGGTGCACAAGTTACAGTATAATGGCAAGTTGTAGTGTGTGATAATAATGATGACTTGTGGTTATTAGTGGTATAAGTGTATTAACTTATCACTCACTGTCAACATGTATAATAGTGGAATTGTGCTGCATGGTGTATACCATGGTAAGTGTGTGAAATGATGATGACAGTGCACACTATTATTGTACAGCATATGTGTGTATACTGATGATTGGTATAATACACATATGACTGCGCAGCATCAATATTCATCTGATGTAAAATTGTACGTCCGACTGCAAATATTGCATGTACATCTGCGAGTATTTGAACGAACATCATGATTGCATGCTATGTGCGCGCGCAACACATATTGTATGACGCGCTGCATGTAGATGCATCACGGATCATGCGCCCTCCATCGCGCGTCCCCTGCACAAGATGAAATCATAGCAGGTGCGCATCGCCTGACGAGCTGAATCATCGTACGTGCGCGTCGATGAGCGATTCGTGCAAATCATCTGCAAATAACGAAATTATCATATGCGTGCGCTGCACTGAACGATTTGTGCGGATATTTAGCGAACATCGCTGTCGCCGGTGTATGTCGCATGGTATGAATGCGATCGCGCGTATAATGAAACCCCGTGCGTTCTGCCGCAGTTGATGCGAATCATACATTCTGATGATCATTTTCGTTCGCGCGTCCGTATCTCGCATACCGTACCAACCCTGCGAAATCTTGACAACATTTATGTGCGATCCGTACGCTGTGCGCACACCTTGTCGCTGCTTATTTGCTGACGATGTTACTGCGAATGATATCAGCTGCGAATGCGTTCGCGATGATGATTTATCGCGCACTCCGTTTGCCGACGATGTTGCAGCGAATGCTGTTATTCGCTTGTAGATATTCGACATGTGTGTGCGAGCTCTGTCGCCGATATGTATGCGCGAATCTTGTCACACACACAATATACAAATCTATATACAATATATCTACTACTGCACACACTCGTATGTCCTCGTTCGTCGCGTGGACGAGAATAACCACTGTCAAGGTAGATATACAACCTTAAAGACTATGCGGCTGCTATTGAACTGTAGCAACACGCAATGATATTTGGTGGGGTATGAGTGCAGTCTCTGGTGTCCCGAAGTCTGCTTGAGCGCAATGCTCCTCATATACCAATACCCTCACGCTTCATAAGCGTTACATACCACCATCGGGTTGTGAACCCGAGAGCATTGGGTGAACTAACAGTATCGGCTGGTCGAATTAGCCTGTTGATACTCGCATGATGTTCAGTTCATGCTTGAAACGAAGACGCGTCCTCTCAGAACAGTTTGTTCTTCAAGAACTTGTCTTGCTTCGCCATCGAGATTCCGTACCCGGCCTCTCGATGACAGATGTCACTCATGGTGAGTGGATGACAGATATTATGACTGTACATGGCATAGTCGACCGTACTGACAATACTCGACGACTGTATGTCATTATAGCATATGACATGTCATGACATGGTATGGCATGGTATGACATGTATGACACGTATGGCACGTATGACACATATGTCATCGGTCATATCCCTGACAATGCAGCTGAGAATAAGGTGTCTCTGGACGACGCCCGGGATGACGCATACACCCCGGGTGACCCAGCGACACTGCAGCTGAGAATAAGGTGTCTGGACGACGCCCGGGATGAGAGTAATTTTCACGTCTGATTTTCGTTACCCTCGCACCGTCACGTATCGCGACAACTCCCTCGATAAACATCACCACAACTAATCGTGACTGATACACTAAGGTATCGAGGAGGAGATGATGCGAAGAAATGGAAGGAATCCTCTATCCAATCACGTGTTTAATTTACATTTAAATGTATGTAACTTATGATTATTGCAAATATTTGGAGTTATGCTTCGATCGCTTTGAGAAAGCAGATTTAATCTGTCGGGTGAAAATATGCCGTGTGTACTCAGTAGATCGGGCAGTGAGATCTTTATTATATAACGTGCAATCGTGCATCGTCTCGTCTCCTCAGAGTTGGCGACACGATCGTGATATGCACATCCGAAGCTCGTGCGAGCAGCTGAGAAAATCTGGAGATGCCTATTCACGGTCTCAGAACGAATTTGGAATCGAGGTCTGCCGACGCGGAGCATGTGACACACGGTTTACGTCCTGGGTGCCATTTTTCGCGATATGGCATGAGGGGATGGCGCGAGTCATGTTGGTACCATTCACGCGTGACACCGAGGCCCTCAGATGTGCCCCCTCGAATTTAAGCTCTCACCTCCTCCCCCCAGCAACCACCCCAAATACTTTATTTCGGCAGCCCTCTAGCATCTTGGGATGCTTTACACGCCGCTTGAATCGAAGTGATTCGGCCTATGCGGCCAGATTAGTCACCTCAACCAATCAGCCCCAGCCCCCCCCTACAGGGCCACTTTCGACAACCTTATGTAACACCATTTTGCACTAAAACTAGGGCGGCACAGGGCAAGCCCTTGCTCTTAACAAATTCACTTCACACCTCCCACCATATGTCCTTCGCAAGTGGGCACCTGCCCCTTGCCATCTACGTCGCGCTAGAGCCCGCCACAAGCAATGAACTCGGTGGTACCGACCTGCCCACACCCGTGCGTGTGGGGGCTAACCGTCATAGAGATATCGTACCCCAGCCCCTCCCGCCAAATATGGCGGATCCACGGGGTTCCAAGCCCCCCAGGGGTCGAGTGAACCTTTGGGACATGTTTCACATAATTTGTGATGCACATGCCGCCAGGATGCCCACATTCAATCCGGAGCTGATATCCGTCTATGACGTTCGGGTTCTTGGCCGCCTTGGCGGTACCATTCACGCGTGACACCGAGGCCCTCGGATGTGCCCTCGAATTTAAGCTCTCACCTTGCCCCCCCCCCAACAACCACCCCAAATACTTTATTTCGGCAACCCTCTAGCATCTTGGGACACTTTACACGCCGCTTGAATCGAAGTGCTTCGGCCTATGCGGCCAGATTAGTCACCTCAACCAATCAGCCCAAGCCCCCCCCTACAGGGCCACTTTCGACAACCTTATATAACACCATTTTGCACTAAAACTAGGGCGGCACAGGGCAAGCCCTTGCTCCCAAATTCACTTCAAACCTCCCACCTTACACAGTATGTCCTTCGCAAGTGGGCACCTGCCCCTTACCACCCGCTACGTCGTATCTGGTTTGGGAATTTCGACTACATGTCGGTCTGTCGCGTTTTTGATCACGGCGATTTGATTGGTTGGAAAATTCTGAAAAGCGACATGCCGACATGCGACAGGGTCTACATTAGAGAGGTTCCGCAAGGCTGTGGAGAGTTAAGCGCGGAGAGTTATCGATGATGACAGTCATCGCGCGTAGCTCTCCGCGCTTAACTCTCTGCTCATTTCACGATTTGGCAAAATCGCTTCCGCAGTCATGAACGATAAACGACAAACGACAAACGACGAACGACGAATTTGTGATTCTCGATTTCGGTGCTCGTTGAACGTCAATTTTTAATTGACGCTTCCTTGTTTTCTTGGAGAAACAGTTCGTCGGGCCACGCGGGAACGCAGGATCAAACGGAATTCTAGAATATTCCAGATCGATTACATCCAGCCAGTTTCCGATTAGGACGTCTACCTTAGCTCTTCGTCGTTCATCGGGCGGAGAGTTAAGAGAAGCTTAACAGTGGGGGCAGAGAGTTAATAAATCGCGGAGAGTTAAGAGTTAAGAAGTATGAACGAGTTATGACGCATGACCATCGCGTTCGACGGAATCTGTGACACGATATGCCCTTAACCCTCCGCGCTTAACTCTCTGTCCACTTTGCGGAACCTCTCTATTATCTTTTTTGGGTCTACATTATCTCTGCATGTCTTCGAAAACGAAAGATAGTGTAGACCCAAAAAAGATAATGTAAATGTAGACCCATTTTGCCTCCTTTATGTCGACCTATGTCGTGTTAATTTAAAATCTATCGTTAGATCAAAAACTTTTTAAGGGCGCACAGGCATTTAATGTCGCGCATGTCGGGCATGTCGGTTTTTCGGTTCCACGTCGGCAAAAAGACATGACCGCGTTTTGTGGGGGAAAAGCGAAACAGTGAATCTAGCACGTGCGTTTCAACGATCCAGGCATTTGTGCCACTTGATGGGGGGAAAAGAAATATAAATCCGGACGCCGCGTACGCACGGAACGTCATGCAGTCCAGAGAAATTTCATCGTTGTAACTGGTCACGCGACAGCGACATCCGACACGACACGACGACATGCCGACATCGCGACAAAGTTCCCAAACCAGATACAACGACGGGCCGTCATCGTCATAGAGTTAATAAACTGATGGTTTTCTGATCAGTGTAGTATGACAGGCAGTATGACTGTCATACGGAGCAGATCTGAAAACTGAGGTTTTCTGATCAGTCGGAGGCCTAAGAGGCCAGCAACGGGACTGAGAAGGCTTCTTGCCGTGTTACTGTGAGTGTGTGGACTTTAACACCGTAAGTTTTTCAGTGTATATATTTTCAGTAGTATATCGTATATTCATTATGGAGTGGTTCACCGATCCGATTTTGTGCCAGAAACGTATTGATGATTTGCACGCGCAGCCAGCGTACGCGACCGCTTTTGCTGCGTTCCAGGATGGAGAGGACCTTACGCAACCGCACCTGAAGTTGATGCGACAGATGGAGAGGGCGACAGCGCGCCTTGATGAGCTCAAGGGACTGTCGCAAGTAGCTTCTGGTGACCGTAAGCGTCCGTGGGAGGCAGCAGTTGACCTCACTCAGCTTCCAGGGTCCGATCGCCTAGAGTTAACTCGCAACGATGATGGCAAAGACAAAGGACTCCGCAAGCAATTCCTAGAGACCCAGCACCACTTCGTGGCTCACTCAGCGTCGCAGTTAGCCCTTAATGATGCCAAGAAGGAATTAGAAGGTGTGGAGCTTCCTGAAAACGTCACCCTTGCCTTGGAATTTTTGTCAGAGACTGCGGAAAAAGGTATCGCACGCGCCAAGGCTCGCGCGAAAATCTTGGCGTTGGTTTCGGACAAGGGCCCTGAGGTTGGCTGGAAGATCTGCGAGAAATTAGAGCGTAAATCGTACGCTGAGGATGAGGAAGATGAGAAGCTTATGCGTAAAGCTGAAAAGAAGTGAAAGCTGAGAAGCTCCACGCCGCACAAGCTGCGGCTGCCAAGGGGCGAACTAAGGGCCTAGGCAGGGGTGCCTTTGGTGCGACTCGTCCGACTGCTCCTGGGGCGCCTCCGCCACCACCGCCTGTTCAGGCAGGACGTGGCAGCCAGCTCCAATGCTGGAATTGTAACGAGTGGGGTCACCACCAGAACCAATGCTCACAGCCGCGCTCAGCCGGCAGAGGCCGTGGCAGAGGCACTGACCGTTAAAATTGTGAGACGTGTAGAGCCACGATGGCTAGAACAATGAGCTTAGCGGAATGCTTTGCGGTTGTGGTGGAATGCCCAACCTTAATGTAACTCTTGGGGACGAAACCCTAAATTGTAATGAACTTTTGGCCTGCGGGCTGTTGTTTTCCTTGTGTTTCAGGTCTTGAATTGTCTGCGGAAGAGATTGGCGAGGCCGTACCTTTGTGTGAGCAGGACGTTCCTGTGCCTCACGTTGCGGGTAGACTTAGGGAGCGAGCTTCTTTTTGGCGGACTTTCGTGCGCTCTTCGTACGTTATGTCTTGGATTGAGAACGGTTTTAAATTGAAGTTTAAGGATGGCAGGGTTCCGCCTCGAGTGCACCTGCCTAACCACGTGTCTGTTGTTAGGCATACTGCTTTTGTCACTAAGGCTGTGCAGGAGTGTGTGCTTATGGGCGCCTTGAGAGAAGTCTCGGGGAAGCCGCGGGTTGTCCTACCTTTAATGGTGGACGACTCTCGGGACAAATTACGGCTGATCTTCAACGGTAAGCGGCTCAATGGCTACTGCCCCGCAGTCCTTGTGGTAGGACCAAATCGACGATTTGTTCCTACCACGAGGACCATTGTTCCGATAATTTAATTGGCCATCTCCCGTGATTTGTGGTGTCTAACCAATGAAAGGTGGTATATATAGGTCCTATATTAATTTATTTGAACGCTGGTTTGGCATATATCCATCCCATATATCCATGACGAACGCATTTCAAACCTCTACACTCAAATTTTTCAAAACGGAGTTTTTGGAACATTCAAAATGTGGCAAATTAGTGACTCATCTTCAATATTTTTTTACCAATCATATATCAACACTACACCTGCGCGGATACCATCAAATTGAACCTATACATATGTCCCAATCATATTTGGGCGGTAGGCCCGGTTGGAATGCATATATTGGCTCGTTGGCTCGTTGGCTCGTTGGCTTCCCCTCTAATATATTGGCTCGTTGGTTTCCCCCCTAAAACAGTGGTCACGCGAGCTGACCAGCCAGCCATCATAATTGCTTGCTAGAGGGCATATATCGCAAGGTTGGTTTGTGCGGCACATTAAATCTTCAAGTATATATGTATTGCGAATTTCTGAAAGTCTAACATCATCCAAATATCTTATTTTTCGACTGACGTGTACACTTTAGAATGGATGAATGCCAATTTCCAAAGTCCGAAATTCACTAAATTCGGAATTTGCATTGTGTTGAACATGCGCCATGCTGAAATAGAGCGGAAATGATGACGAGGGTGCGAAGTAACCGATTCAGTTATCTTATTTGGTCATAAACTCAAGATGTATAACCATGAGCATCACCGTCAGCCCCCCCATGTGACTCCTAATAATACTCAAAATAACGGTGGTCCTTGTGGTAGGACCACCATTTTCTTCAAGCTTTTGGTGAAATTACACCCCTAAAGCGTGTCGTTCAACCACACACCTAAAGTCTCACGGGGGGCGCCGCTATAAGAAATAAAATTCATTTAACTCATAAATATCATGTGCAAATGTTGCCTGTGCCTCAAATAGTCGATTTAGTGATCGAAACCGCAATTGCCCATTGGTCCTTGTGGTAGGACCATGAATTTGGGTAGTAGCCATCAATGCTTTCTTAATCTTTCCTAAGTTCAAGTATGAGCACCTCCAGCCGTTTATAGACCTGCTTAGGAGGGATGATGGGTTGTTTTACTTCGACTATAAGTCGGGGTACTACCACGTTGACCTTAACGAGATGTCTCGTACCTATGTTGCTGTTGAGTGGCTAGGTAGATTCTTTGAGTTTTGTGTACTGCCTTTTGGTCTAGCCCCGGCTTGTTGGGTGTTCACGAAGATCAACAAGGAGCTCGTAGGTAAGTGGCGGGGTCTCGGATTCCGTGTGCACCCCTACGTGGATGATTTTGCTTTTGCAGTGAGGGCTCCCATTCTCACGGACCCCGCGGCTTTGGCTGTACTGACCCGTATTATGCAGGATGTGCGGGAGGCTGGCTGGCTCGTAGCCGAAGCCAAGTCTCAGCTGTATTTCACTCGTACCCTTGTGCATATTGGCATAGGCGTAGACCTGGAGGGGGGGGTCCTGTTCGTGCCTGAGAAGGCTCTGAGCAAGATCCGTGCTTGTGTGTCAGACTTGTTGAGGCTGTTTCATACATAGGTTGCCCCTGAGGCTCGTAGCCAAGTTTGCAGGCTTGGTCAATGCCCAGTGGTTTGTGCTAGGGGGTGTCACCAGACTGTTTGCAAGGGCGGTTGCGGTGCTCATTGCTGACACCTTGACTTGGGGCTCGTGGGCCTCTCACGTCCCGGGCTCTGATGCTCTCCGGGCAGAGCTTGAGTTTTGGCTGACTGACGGCTTCCGTAGGCACCAGAGAGGCATTTGGGAGCCCAGGGGGGCGGGGCTCCAGCTGGAGACAGTCCATGCGGACACCTTTGAGGTGGCATGGGGCTCCTGGCTGGAGCGGTCCTTAGGGGGACCTGAGCTGCTTGGCCACAGTTATCTGACCATGTCAGACAGACTGAAGTCATCCACTCTCAGGGAGCTCCGGGGCATTTTTGACTCTCTCCGGGCATTTGATGTTGCTGGCAGGCTGAGAGGGAAGAGGGTGCTTGTCATTTGTGACAACCAGGCTGTGCATTTTGTCATGGAGTCTGGCAGTAGGCATGAGGAGCTCCAGGAGCTGGCATTAGCGGTGCATGGTTTCTGTGCTGACCACGGGGTGGTTTTGTCCTCCCTTTGGATGCCCAGGGAGTTTGAGACCCGGGCTGATGCCCTCTCCAAGATCAGAGACCATGATGACTGGATGGTCAACCCGGCAATCTTTCGGTGGGCTGACCCGTGGATTGCCGGGGGGTGGAGGCACACCCGGGACAGGTTTGCAACTGATAAGAATTGTCGTGTTTTTGACAGTGCAGGTGCCCCGTCTTTCAACAGTGCTTGGCACTGTCCAGGTACGTCTGGGGTTGACACCTTCAGTCAGACGGATTGGCGGGAGCACGTCAACTGGTGCAACCCGCCTTTTCGGATGATCGGGAGGCTCCTGCTGTTTCTGCAGGCTGAGAGGGCTGCAGCCTCCATTGTGGCCCCGGTCTGGACTTTCCAGCCGTGGTGGGTCTTGCTGTGTCCCGACGGGGTTCACTTGGCAGACTGTGTGGTGCAGTGGGCGGAGCTCCAACCTTCTGCGGACACCTTCCTCCCTGGCCTCGGGAGGGCCAATGAGGGGGGGGTGGGCCTGCCGGATTTTCGGGTCCTCCTCTTGCGGGTCTCCTTCGATGAGAGGGAGCCTGCGGGCCCCGGTCCCCGCTGTACCTTGGGAGGTTGCAGGGCTTGTGGCTGGGGTAGGGGTATGAGATGGGGGCTGCCTTTCATGCAGGCATCGTAGGCACTGGGGAGCAGTGGGCTGGGCTGCGGTTCTCCGTGACGGACCCGCTGGAGATGCAGCTGCGGGCAGACATGCTGTTGGCGGTGTCTGGCACCCGTGAGGCTAGCACCATGCGGGGCTACTCTCGGGTGTTCGTGCGGTACCAGGCCTTCTGTCAGGACCGTGCCCCGCCCAGGGTGCCTGTTCCTGCCGACCCGGTCACGGTGGCTATGTACTTGCAGTACATAGCCAATGCGGCCAGGACGTTCTCTGTGGTGAAGACCGCTTCGGCTATGGTCTTCACTGCTCATGACTTGGCTCTGGTCCCGGCGGACCGGAATCCCACTTGTCATCGGCTGGTGGCCGCGGTACGGGAGGCGGCTCACAGGAGGCTGGGGGACAGGCGGCTCAACAGGAAGGAGCCGCTGGAGTTTGCATTCGTGCAGAGTGGTGCCCGTTGCTGGTTGATGCTGGGAGGGGTCACTCGGCAGATGTTTGCTACACTGGGTTTGGACATGTGGACAAGCTTTTGGCGGTATGACTGTGCGGAGAAGGTGAGGCTGCCGGATATGAAGTTCTGTGAGACCCACATCAAGGTAAGGTTTGCGCGGGGTCCAAAAATGCAAAAACTTTTCAAAAATCTTTTATTTGATAAATAGGTTGCCCAGAGCACGCTGTACATATTGCGCACTTCAGGTATCAAATTGATCACGTTAATGAAAAGTTATGGTCGATACCGCTCGGTCACCCCCCATACTTAACCATACTTAAGCGCAAACTTAAATCGCTCGTATCTCAAAATCTAGATTTTGAAAAGTTTTTGCATTTTTGGACTCCGCGCAAACCTTACCTTGACATGACCACCTTCCTGGAGAAGCGGAAGACGGACAAGTACAGGTATGGTCAGCTGGTGGAGGTTGCCCGGGCGGCGGAGGGGCAGCCTATGTGCCCAGTGGAGGTCAGTCAGAGGTGGGTTGCCATCCAGATTGCACGGGGAGTGCAGCCCGATGAGCCACTGTTTCAGCAGATTGATGGCAGGCGGTTTCAGCGGGACCCGTCGGCTGACTGCCTGACGGGGAAGAGGCTGGATTATCCTCAGCTGAGGAGGTACCTGTTCAGGATGCTTGGTGAGGCCTCTGGGCTGGACCCCGAGGCTCTGAGGCAGCTGTATGTGACCCAGTCCCTGCGGTCTGGTGGGGCCACGGCGGTGGCTGCGGCTGACCAGGTTACTGATTTCGAGTTCAATCAGTACGGAGGCTGGAGCTCGTCGGCGGCTGCGGCCACCTACAAGGCTACCAACCTCAACCGCAGGCTGGCGGTGTCCAGAAGCATGCCCCATGCTCAGCAGAGTAGGCGGCCCTTCTTGCCTGATTGCTTGATTTGCTGCCATGCATTGTACGTGCACTGCTTTGTGGTGATCTTTGTGTGCTTGCACCGGCCGGGTTTCCATTCACATATGTGTCATATGTGTCATGCAAGCTGGGCTATGTAGCCGCAGCTGATTAGAAAACTGATGGTTTTCTGATCAGTGTAGTATGACAGGCAGTATGACTGTCATACGGAGCAGATCTGAAAACTGAGGTTTTCTGATCAGTCGGAGGCCTAAGAGGCCAGCAACGGGACTGAGAAGGCTTCTGGCATGTGGCACGCGTGGGTGGTACGTTTATGCATAATTTGACGATTTTTCGAAAAAATGACATTTAGAAGTGTTAGAAGGTTGGAGAAGTTTGGAGAAGGTTTGGACAAACTCAAAAATGTAAAATTTTGACATTTCGGGTTTTGGAGTAGCCGTGCGGGGCCATTTCGTTTACTGCAAATACCAGGGAATCAAGTTGTGCACATGGAATGCTCGCGCGACACATTAATAAGTTTATAAAAGGCCATTACAAGGTTTGGGAAGGTGCAACATGATAATAGAAGGCAGTAAAAGGTTGCATATCAAATATTTTAGGGTTTTAGGGTTGCTGGCGGGGTGGTGTGGGTGAAATATTAGCTGTGAGAGGGGGTTCGGCGTATGCGGGGTTCGCTATAAAGTGCACAATTTCGGGAAATGATGATATTACACGGTTTGATACTTTTGGAGAAGTTTGGAGAAGGTTTGGACAAACTCAAAAATGTAAAATTTTGACGTTTAGGGTTTTGGAGTAGTTGTGCGGGGCCATTTTGGTCACTGCAAACAACAGGAAATCGTGTTTTGCACTTGGCATGCATGCGCGGCAAATGAATGTGTTGCTACGAGGCCAATGGCAAGTTTGTGAAGGTGCACCATGCTAGTAGAAGGCATTAGAAAGTTGCATAGCCCATATTTTATTGTTATCGGGTTGCGGGGCCGTGTGGGAGAGATACTAGCTGTGAGAGCGGAGGTTTTATTATGTATGGGCTATGGGGCGGGGCGCTATAAAGTGCATGATTCCGGGAAATGATATTATATGAGTTAATATTTTTGGAGAACATTGGAGAAGGTTCGTAGAAACAAAACCGATGCAATATTTTGATATTTTAGGTTTTTGAGTAGCCGCGCGGGGCCAATTTGTTCACTGCAAATATCAGGATGCCATGTTATGCACACGGGAGATGTTTTTGAAAAGAGCAATTCACTATGCAAGTGCATTTCCATGTTCATATACAACCTACAGTAATCACTCACCAATAAGAAAGTCCTAAATTTGGGGTCAGCCAGCGAATTTCGTCAAGTTGTGACCCCCCGCCGGCCTTGACTGACCTGAAATTGCTAAGAATAAGAAATCCCGATTTCTTAGCTCAGCCTGCCAATTTCTTATTCTTATTACTTAAGGAGGAGGCAGCCAGCTATCATGAAATTGGCACTCAGCGACGGCCACAGTAGTAAAATTTTAGTACTGGAGTTTTAGTTTGGATAACTCACTTTTCGCCGACAAACCAGCGTTTGCACCTCCGTTCGAAAAAATTCAATAGTCTGTATGATATTTTTATTGAGATAAATTGTGTATAACCATCAAAATCCTTGTTAAATCGAGTAAACCCACCAAATAATCCAGCCAAAATTTCTTAACTAGCTTTCACTATGATTCAAGCCAGCCAGCCCCTTGATTTCTTATTTTGGCCAATTTCTTAAGAAATTAAAGCTAGCCAGCAAATTTCGTCAAGTTGTGACCCCCCAAACGCTGGCTGGTTTCTTATTGCTATTATTTCTTATTGGTGAGTGATTACTGTATGGTATCCTGTATATTTCAGCCTGCTTTAATATCAGTGAGTCTATGAGGTTATAGACCTGTTACCACGCACCACTTCGTCTGATTTTTTATATTCTCAACGCCCGCCAAAATTTTCAGATCCGGTTACAGTTGTCTTAAGGCACTTGCCTTCGTCACGGTGATTTTTGGAAGAGCAACATTTGAGAGCATGTTTACTATTTCCTATCAGTATTATCTCATGTTGCAGATTCTTTCTCTTTGCTTCACCGACGCAACGACCATGATCGCCTAGCTAGGGTACATCCATTTTACATCGCAGCTTTTGTTCGACACTGCTTGAGAATCGGGGGACGCCTTGATTTTCTTTCGACATCGACCTCTCGCCGCGGAAGCGCTGCACAAAATTTTCAAAATTATTCAAAAACAAGCGAAATTTCACATGTAACAACGACACGCTCTTCACGTACAATTTTCGGTCTGCTCCTCCTCTACTATTATATATGAGTCAGCACGGAAACGAGGAAGCAGTCATTCCAGAACCCCTTACAACATTCTCACAGGGCACCACTCAGTTCAGAAGTTCGGTCAGGAGAGCTCTGTTCACAGCTCAGCCCCCATTACAAGCATCATCAGACATGACCGACGTTCACAGAACGTTGAATCAGCTTCTGGAAGATTTCCAGTCACTCGCGACAACAGTCTCAACGCGGTCGCGAGCCAAATCACAGATTTTCGACGTTTCCAGAACCAATTCAGCACGCCTCGACAGACTCCCAGACTTGTATTGCAGTAAATCAGAAGCAGCATCACAGTTCGAGGACATTTTTACGATTCTCTCCGACTTACCGGCAGTTCGTTCAGCAGCCCTCAACGCGCAAGCAGAAGCGCAGAGGGCAACAGTCACAGCAGAAACGGCCTCCCGCCCAGTCCCTCAATCGCCAACAACCACAGCAGTCATTTCCGACACAGCAACTCTATACGACAACAACGTTGGATCAGATTTTTCGGCCGAGGTTACTGTGAAGGAGTTCCGGACCGGCACTCCCTTCCCACACACCCGTGTACGCCTCCTCAGAGAGGACCCCCTGCACCCACACTTTTCTCGGAACAACGCCCCTGACATGCGCCCACTCTTGACTAATCTCAAGTCAGCGTTCTACGAGAAGGCCCACACACCTACGGGCAATCGACAAAAGGATTTGTTTGTTGATTTTCTGTGCAGAGGGGGGGGCACAGCTTTCGCCACCTTCATCGAGTGCCTTGACGGCGTCCTATCGGCTTACCGCCCTGGCTTCGCCCCGGCACTCCTCAACCTCGATTACCGCCTGTCTACGGAGCCCTACTGCGACGGTGTCTGCAACAACATCATCGCCCAAGCCATCCACAAGGTCGCCGACGGAGCTACCCGCAGCTACGTGAACCGCCTTCTGGAGGACGACCGCTCTGTCCAGAACGACGTCCGGCTACTGCTCCTACAGCTCAGGGCGAAGGTACAGCTTAAGCCCTAGCTTCGCCGATGATGACACTCACCTTGAGTTAGCAAAGTCCATTTGCATTTCGGGATCAGAAGACCCGATGCAGAAGCTGGCACTATTCAGGAAGCACATTAGGGCGCACTACACGCAGTGCCCGTCCTTCGACGAGACTCAGGAGCAGCAGGCACTGGTCGACATGCTTCGATCATCACAGAAGCCAGCAGTCAGGGTGTGGGAGCGGCCTCTATACCTTGACCTCATCACATCTTTCAGGGCACAGTTCCGGGCCGGTAGTGGCCACCCGTCAGGAGTCCGGTACCTGTACGATGCGGTACAGGACCGGTGGGACAGTTACGGCAGCACACATGCCGACATTGTCAGGGCCCCGCTTACGGGGGGCAGTGCACACTCGGCATCATCGGGCAACACGGCACACACTCCCACGGCCGCCCCTTCCACCGCTACAAAAGCGACACCGGCGGCACCCGGCTCGGCTTCGACCCGCACCACAGACTCACAGCCCGCTAAGGGAAAGACACCATGGCCCCCCGCACCTCGTCGACACATGTCTCCACTCCGTGGCTCCTCTCACGATGAGTACATGGCACACGAGCAGAGGCTCCTGGATGAGTCTCTGACCCGCCACGCCGGGAAGGGAAAGACCAACACTGACACGGTCTTGCAAGGCACTTGGGATGGTTTCTTTTGGACCCCAGCCTCCACAGAGACCTCCAAGATGGTCCCCTGTAGGTGCTGCTACTACATGCACGGCACCACAATCCACCACTCACTTGGCAGGTCGGCTTGTCCTGCCACCATAGCCCAGAAGGCTGACATATGGGTCAAGCACCACAAGCCGGCAATGCACTATGCTGGCAGGAACCGGGTCAGTTTCGGCGGCACCTCCTCTGCACCACCTCCCCCGAGGCAACCTCCACCGCCCTCCCCGCAGCACACAACACCTGCAGCTGCACCCCCACCGGCTGCACCCCCACCTCAGGCGACCCACACCGCCACGGCAGTACAGGCACCTCCGGGACAGGCTACACAGATCCAAGGTGTGACACTGGAGGTGTTCCAGCAAGAGTTGGGTCACATCAGGGCACAGATGGCGGCACTGGCAAACACACACCCCGGTACGTACGGCACCGCCTGCAGCCGCACAGCCAGCTACAGCACATACAGCTTGGACAGGCGCGGCAGCCACAAGCCTCCACTCAGTCGGCTCAGGAAACACCTACGGCTGTTCCACACCAGGCACAGCAGCAGGACCCAGCCACTCAGCAGCCTCTGCCCGCTGACCACCGGGACACCCAGCAACCCCAGCAGCAGCAACCCACAGATGCAGCAGCTGCCTACTCCAGCCTCCCTCCTCCCACAGACTGGAGTGACGAGGAGGAGTACCCCGCCCTCAGGGACCCCCAGCCTCACTCACAACAGTAAGCACCGCCTGCCGCACGTGACTCCCTGATGGTGTTTCATACACCCGACCCCTACCACGCCTTGCAGATCGAGCCAGCCCCCACTGACTCACCGGCCAGCCACTGTCACGGCCGGACCCTGCAACTTGCTCTCAGCTCTCGACATACACCACAAGCTGACCCTGACTCCAACCCCCCACAGCAGCCGCCCCAGCAGCCGCCTCAGCAGCCGCCTCGACGCCCACCCCAACAGCCACCTCAGCAGCCGCCTCAGCAGCCGCCTCAGCAGCCGCCTATGCAGACACCACAGGACGCCTA